>CABFWB010001410.1:40440-96184 GCA_902151455.1 Timema bartmani
GGGGGGTCAACTGACCCTTTGGCCCCCCTCCCCCCAAATCCGCACCTGGCTACCAAATATTAGGTTTAGGGTGTGATTGGAAGAACAAGTAAAAAAAAATCACAGCTATTTCTTTGCAGCCAACATTTATACCATTTAAATATATTATTTGTGTTACTTTATAGGATTGATAATATCATTTCAAAATGTGACATAGCTGCAGATCACATGACTTGATCTATTAATATATTAAAATGGTTTTAGTAACTTTAGTACCAAAATTAGCCTATATTTTGGTCTATGCTGTAATACTTATTTAAAATTCACATCAGTATTCTTTAAATAAATCCTATTATAAGGTAACTAACATAACAATCTAAACGGTTTGAAAATCTTTTTCGGTTTTTTATGCCTTTCCGATGCTAAATATAAAATAAGCAGTGACGTGTAGCCCTAATGATACTTTTTCATTTTTCCTTTTAGACCTTAAAAAAAAACCAGCGCATTATAACTTTTATGACAAAACTGTGCATATTACTCTTATTATGATGATCTTCCTGTGGCCGGCCATTTAGTTGAGGCACGGAGGCTGTAGCGCGTGACTAATAAACTCGGTGTAGTGAGCGGGTCGCTCGCTAATCAACATCCTGTGGCCACCGGCTATCACAGTTGCTATGCTCCGGCACTTCGTAATTGTGTCAGCTCGCACAAACCAGTCCCATCATTCGCATTACCACGAAATACATTAAGTTTGGTTTTGCTGGAGAAAAAAAAAACGCTTCAAAATTGAGGAAATTATATCTATCAAAACAATAACTTACCATGAATAAAAAAAAAATCTTGACCCCCATATAATACGGTTTGTATTACGTTAAAAGGCCAATATAAACTTTACTGTACCTGAACAAGTGTAATCATAATATAATATTGACGATTCATTCATTTCAAATCACTAGATTTCACGTGCTCTAAGGATTCAAACTTTCTTTCGTCTGCTTTTTATTGGCAATTGTTCAAGAAAAGCTATTATGTTTCTGAAAATTAGTTTAGCAAAACACACACCTAAGATCTAAACAATGAAATAGTTGGTTTGTATAGTATGGGGGGGGGAATGTGTTTAATTTATAAGCATTTCAGCTCTGAACAAGGTTATAGATTCTCCCAGTCGCGCTGCATGTCCTGCCCAACGTAACCTACGAGACTTGATTATCCTAACAATGAATTGTGATAACTACAAGGTATGTAACTCATCATTATGTTACCTCCTCCACTCACTAGTAGCCTCATCACTTTTCGGATCAAATATCTTCCATAGCACCTTGTTTTTGAACACCTAATTTTTTTAAAGTCACATAACTTATAAGGTAAGACACAACGTCTCACACCCATAAGAAAACAACCGGTACAATTATTGTTTTGTATATTCAGTGTTTTATAATTCTTAGAAAAAAGTATTAGCTTTAAAAAATGTAAAACGATTATCGATATCCTAAATTTTTGGTCTAGATTTCGGGCTCTTTATAAGGAAATCTTGGCAACTACTTTGAACTGCCCGCACTTTAATGTCTGTGGCGCGGCGGGTGCACTCTTGAGAAGGCTTCAAGACGCTGGCCATGGCTGAACACTGGGGTATCGGAGAGGTGGGAGCAAGACCTCTGGAAAGACATACAAACACCGAATATGTAGATTACTAGTAAATTATAATTTCATTTATTTATTTGATATGCTCTATACTGTGAAATCCGCCTCGGTGGCGTAGTTAACTAACGCGCTGGTTTCGTGTTGAGCTATACTACCGAGGATGGGGAGATAGAGCTTCGAATCTCACTCGGGTGAACTAGGGGTGATTTTCCCTAAATAGTTTTCCAGTTTTCCTCCACGCAAATGTGGGTTCACTTCCTCTTTAGTCACCCTTCCCAATTACTAACCTATTAGCGTAATTAGTACTTAAGCGTATAACCCGAACGGGTGGTAAGACGAGGTGCTAAGTATAATAATAATAATAATAATAATAATAATAATAATAATAATAATAATAATGTCATCGTCAAATATCTTGTTTTGACTGTACCGGGTGTAAAGGGGGTTGTAGGGTCTTGATACTTGCGAGACTTAGTCTAAAAAAATAATGGGAGGTTTTCTGAAAATATCATGTTTAGTGACTTACAGACCATGCTTACAATGTATGAAGAACAGTGTATACGTCCTTTTTTACACTCGCCTACAGAAAGCTATAGCTTCACATGTTATCAATGATGTTACTTTGGCGAATTCCCTTTAGGTAGTTGTCCATGTTTAAATAAATTAGAATCCACAGTTAAAATTTTTCAGGCGCATAATACATCTAAGCTGGCACCACACTAAAACACACTCAAAACTATTTCCACCTCACCTCTTCTCACACAGCGGGATCTGAACAAAGTATCTCGGGTAGTTAGGCAAGGGGGACGGATCAAACTCTCTAACAAAAGACAAAACGTTGGGTGGAATGATACAAACGTGATTACAAAAAAATATAACTCGTCATTAATATTTTATACGAATAAATCTGATCAAAAATGGCAATATTTATCATTTTGTGGAAAATTAGGCCTGGAGTTCTTTATTTTTGTAATAGACTCATGAACCGATAAATACTTTTTTTTAAATCCAATCAAGTGATCAAACCTACGGTGATTAGACATATTTTCCTTTAAATTTTTCCATTCTTTCCCTCATGAGTTTCATGAATCAAATTAATTGTCACTTCACAAGTACTTACATTGATGCCGACAAACGACACCCATCTCTTATTTTTTCTCCTTCTCACACATAACCAAGAACGCAATCCAGAAGGCAATGTGTCGGTTGTAATGGCGAGTTTTATTGCCTACATCACTTTGAGTGAACGAAAAATATTTATGACCCAGATGCACCTCCAAACTTTTACCTACCACTTGCGTGGGGTTTATTTAATTAGTTTAAAATATTTCGGTACACACATACTCGTAGATCAAACAAATATGTTTGGACGCATCTGGCAACAAATAATAAAATTTAGAAGTTTTGCCATGGATTTGCCACGCACATTTTTGAGTCGGGAAAACAGGGAATTTAATAAAAAAAAACTGGATTAGTTGTGAATTTGTGGCATTAAACTGAAAGCTTAAAAAAATGGGCTTTGAAGGAAATAAAAGTAAACTAAAGAACCAAGCACTCTAATTTTAATACTTGTATCATCTACCCCCTTTCTTTTGTTCCTGAAACAAGGTTACGTAACAACCTGATACACCTTGTTCTAAACACCAATAGAATGACTTCACAACAGTCATTTCTATAAAAAATATATCCCCCCTCCCTCTGCTACTCTTCAAATGTCTGGAAAACATAGAAAATTTTGTATAAAGAAAACAATGGCAACCCTGTTAAGCGGGATACTTAGCTTTCCTGAGTATATTTAATATTAGCGTTATCTCATTATAACTAGCCACTTTAGTGAACACTAAAATTAAGATGGATCGGCCCTTAAATTAAAAAATTTGATTACTTTCAACGCTTAAGAGTACGTGCCCCTTCAAAATGATCGCGTAAATAAGTGTAGTAATTATTTATAATTGCGACAAAACCGGTATAAATTTACATTAATCATATACTTTAAAATAATATATTAATGTGATGTAATTTGGCCGAAACGTCGGCCCATACGTCTGAGTTTTCTTGTAATTTTCATTGGCTGATTGCTTTTCTGAGCGACAGACAGAACTCGCGGCAAATTGTCAGCGAGTATGTTAATGCGAAAAGCTACACTTTTTTTAACACAATAAACTAAGCGCTTTAGTTTTTTAAAGGTGTGACGTTTTCGGTGGGCACGTGGACTAAATGCTAGGCTCAAATTAATCTTTTTTTTTTTTGTTATGAGCAGGTCGTGGTTCAAACTCCGGCTAGGTGTATTGTGTGGTTTCCCTAAATGATTATTCACTCTCTCCATCCAATAAAATATTGGTATATTTCCTCTAAATTCTACCTTGCTCATCTAGAACACTTTAGCTTAATTAACATGCATTTAGTCCGTATGGGTAGTAAGATGCGTTTGAACAAATAAGTAAAATAGTGCGAACGTTTAGCTGTCGTCTCATCTATTGAAACGAATGATCACAATAATCATACAGCTATTTAAAGCCGCTTATACAACTTTTTAATATTCGCACGCAATTGTTTTAACAATACTCTGTTCGTGTCTGTACGACCCTCACTGCTGTCAGCCTCGAGCTCGAGATGAGACTCATAACGTTAAAATGGTGAATTTACGACTTTCACGTACATAGGATTACCTTATATGATCACGCCGATAAACCGGCAGTGCTTACATCATCGCTGCTAATGGAAAGTAAATGGTTTGGATTTGTCCAATCACTACACTTTTTTTTTATGTTACATTTTTTTTAAATTATATAATAGGGTGTTTGGCAAACTCTGCTCATTACTTTTATCAAATACGCGATACTTTATTGTATTGTATGATATTCTTAAATTATTTGAAATATAGTTTAAGATCTGTATTTATAGTTTAGTCTCGATAGTCAACCGACCGCTTGGTAGACTAAATAAAAATCGGGTCAGATCGAATGGGGGGATTGGATGACTGAATAACCTCCCAACATAGTCTCTTGACCCTTACTAGCAAGACTGATAATTACATTACTAACAAAGTTAATTCGGTATCTGTTTACATTATGTACACAAACTGATAGTAAGTCGCGTGCTATTAAAATTAATTATTTATACTTGATTATGAACGAAATTAATTTTATTTTGCCCGCTTCGGTAGCCACGTGTTCTAAGGTTCTCCCAGTATATTAGACTGTTGATGACGGGGAGCTCTAGGTTCGAATCTCGGTTGAGTGTACTAAGGGTTTTTTCCAAAAATATTTTCCACTCTCTTTCTACGCAAATTGGGTATACTTCGTATAAATGTAACCTTACCCATCTCTAGAACCAACGCACAATTACTTGTACTGTACTTACTACTTTGACATATTCATACGGCATTAAAATGGGTTTATATCTTAATGTGAACAAATGATAAGCAAACGCAGGTTGTTAAAGACAAGAGCTGTGTTTGTTGATATGCTCATTTTGAATGATCCGCTATTGAGTCTTTTAATCAGCATACGCCAAATATCATGTTTAGTTATTTTAAATTATAATATTTATTTTGAAATTCAATTTTAGTTTTGAGTGAACGTCGTTTTTAACCCCTTTCTGTGTGACTGTTCTTTTGTCAACTTGTTTTGGAAGATGAAAACACTCTTTAACTTCGCAAACCATACCTGGTGACGTCACGCTAACAGTGACATCACCTCGCGTGCGGCAAAGCTTCTTTCGTTTCAATTATGTGCTTGGCTTTTATAGTTATACAAGAGCAGCATATACCAACGTTACCAAAGTCCGAAACTGTAAACTATAGTAGTATTTTGGTACAAACACACTTTAATAAACTACAAACATATAGCTATTTTATAGGCATTGATAATATCTATTCAAAGTGACAACTTCAGATCATATGATTTGACGCGTGACTACTTGAAAGTAGCTCTAGTAACTTTTCTAGCAGTCAGATAAGAGACTTCTTATGAAAATTGAGCTGTACTTGAACTGCCATTTTCATCTATATGTTCTTTGTGAGGAATGTTATTTAATGGTGTCTCATTTATTCACAGGATGGCCACTGAAAGACTGAAGGGTTTGAAAAAGATAACTTGTTCATTTCCAATTTTTTTTTACAGGTTATAGAGTATCCTTAGGAGATTAAAATGGCTACGTATAATGTCCAGCAACGAGTAAAACTCATTGGATTTTTCTATTCCACCGGGCGATTAGGTTCTGAATCATTATCGCTAGGAGATACTCTGACATTAAAATGTTGCCGGTATTTTCTCTTGAGTTTGAATAATTGATCTTTCACTGGAATATAAAAACCCATTGAGTTTTACTCGTTGCTGGACATCATGCGTAGCCATTTTAATCTCCAAGGGATGCTCTATATCCTGTAAAAAAAAATGCAAATGAACAAGCTATGACTTTTTCAAATCCTTTAGTCTTTCAATGGCCACCCTGTTTAATATGATACTAAATGATTTGCGAACAAATTATCTTTGTGCCTACATATTTTGAAGAGCTTTTAGGTTTACCTAATAGGTGACTATAGTAACAACACGATAGGGTGTTTTTAGAAAATATAAACATATCTTTTGGCTATCAACATTACTGAACCCGCTTCGGTGACTGCATGGTCTAAGGCGTCACTCTCGCAATAAACTGGCAGATGTATAGTAAAAAGAACAGTGTCTGCCACTTACGAAAGTTACTAAAACCACTTTTATATACTCATACAAGTCACAATTTGCTGTTGTCAGTTTTGGTTTGTCATAACTATTAAAGGCTGATTTTGGTAGAAAGAACCGTAATCTGGTAGTTACTAAAGTTTCTAAAACAATTTTCATATATTCATACATCAAGTAATGCTATATGCAGTTTTCACTTTTATCAATACCTATAAATAACAAAAACAATTCAAGAATCAAACAGCCAAAGCTATTATTTATGCTTTTAGTGAGGATTACTCCATCTAGATATCATATTCTGAAAATTTAGTAAAATTTAATCAATGTTAACAACCGTGTTCTTACTGTATATCCATGAATGGCTTATCCGGGATCTGAATACCAGTTATATGGTGGGTGGAACTGTTCCATTATGATTTGTGTGGTTTGTTCATGGTACACGCTCACATTGTATTGCGACAATCCTACACGCTGAAATGTTGAATCTCACACTGTTGCTGTAACACTATTGCTTTGGCATTGTAACACACGGCCTAACTGTAGAGGATAATAGGATAGCTGATAATAGTTTATACTCTTCTTACCGCTAGCCAGATATGGTTGATGGTCCAGTCATAGGTCATCTACTTTTTGACAGTATTCGCCCATTTTAAGGGTGAACTAGAAAAGGTACTCTTTCGATTTTTAAACATTATTTTATCTAATTTTCTACACTTCATTATTTGATTTGTGTAAAAGTTTTGTTATCGAAACAATCAGTAAACTAAAACGTTAACATATCTCCATGTGTGAGCTTTGAAATATAATCACTTTTAACATCTTTCTTATAATGCGAACGTAATGCATAGCATTTAACGCGCTGTCACATTAAGGTCGCGCGACACTAAACATTTTTTTACACAATTTTAACAAGTGTATAGTTATTATAAGCTATAAATAGTTATTATAAGCTATAAATAGTGATTCATTGATTTCAAATCATTACAGTTCACGAACTTCTTTTCGCGCACCATTGTTAAGGTTAAGTAATGAATATATGGGGCTGAAATTTGGTAGACATGCATATGAGGTGTACAAAATGAAATATTAATAATATGCTAAAGAAAAATAATATTCAATGCATAAGAAGTTTAATAGTGGTAAAATTATATTATTTTTTAATCATATATAAATACTCTTCTCTTTATACTCCGATAGTTTGATTATATCTCATTTAGTAGAACACAATGTCCATTTAGAATTTTTATTTTTTTAAAAACCTAACTCAACTTGTTAACTTTATTAACGTGACCGAATTATTATTGCAAATATATATTTGAAATGTCAATTTCATAAAAGTCTTGTGTTGACTGTACCGATTGTAGAGACAACACCGACTAGCAGAACATAATATGCCAGGCCGAGGCAGAGATTCATATAATCCCAACCAAAGACACACCCAGGCAATGCGGACGCCGGATTCCTTTACCTAGTCGGTGTGGCTAGAATGGACGAATACATTTCTAATGGCTATCTGTTACAAGATAACCCCACTACCTCCATCAATGTTAAATTATTTGGCAAGATGTTAGAGACTCAACAAATCTTAGTAATTCTCATTTTCGAATGACGTTAAGGTGGGATGGACGGGGACACTAGAAAAAGCCAGTGTTCCAGTAAAAACAAAGAATTTAATTTTCTTCACGTGGTGACCTCAAAATTTCTTGAATATCTGTCAAGGATGTTCTGGAATTTAATTACAACTTTTTCTCTTCATTTAAAAAGTCTCTTAGATAATGCCGCTATGCTTATGATGGATATTCAGAAACTGTTGATCTTAACACGTGAAGAAAATTAAACTGTTTCTACTGGAGTAATATTTTATTTACTTGGCCAAAAAGTTTTGCCATAAAAATGGTAAAAGCACTGGCCTTTTCTCGCGTCCCCTTCCAGCCCACCTTAATCTAGAAAACTTAAAATAGATAACCTCCATAGTATTTGACAATTAATCTATAATAAATTATGACTAACCAATCAATGCATATGTTACACTCCAAAAGTGAAATTGGTCATTTAATGAAATTGTGCAAATTTCTACTCATTCCGTGAATTGCCTTCTTCGCGTATTTATTTCACGGACTGAGCAAAAACTCGCCCGGTTCATGAATTGGGTAGGCCTAGCGCTTGTGCTGCCCATTTCATGGACTGGATGAGTTTTTTCTCGTAAAAACAAGTCTGGTCCAAACCTTTAATTGTTTTAGAATTGAAGGCTAGGTTTAATTAGTTTGGGCTGGTTTCTTAACATATAATATTTGAAAACTGATTTCAGTTAAAATTTTAATAGCTAGGACACAATAACTTCCAATACATTAAATGGGCAAGAACTTATGCAAGAGAATAGGCCGGTTCACGGAATGGACATAAATTTGCCCAATTCGTGAATTGGGTAGTTTTTACTAATAGGGGGTTACGAAATTAATCATTTTATTATTTGTAGTTAAGTTGTCAGCAAGGCAGAACTATTTTAGGTCAAGTGTTTTATTTAAATATATTTTGCACTGGACTAAAAATCAATTCCTCAGATTAGAATTTTTATTGCGTCTTTAGTTTTTTTTTACGCTTTTTACTTTTTATTTTAATATGTAGACCTATTTAAATTCAAATGTGCCAATCCATATTAAATTGAGTATATTTAGAAACACTTGTAAAATTTAAGCTTGGTAGAATACTTGTTTGCACACTGTGTAAGCATATAACAAGCTAATCAAGCTCAATGCTGACAATGCACAGATACGATTGTTTTGTATATTGCTTTTTGGGGTCTAAAATGATACACCGCTCTATGTGGTTTACACATTTAAAACTGAAAGCATCACAAATTCTTACACACTACTGGTTTGGCATACCTTTTCTTTTTTTTTAAGAAATATCCTCTTATAAATTCTATTTAGAGACATGCGAAATTTATGTGTTTACTGCATAGCGATTAGAGTTAGGGTAGAAGCACATTACGGGTTTTTGTATTGGCTCGAAACATTCCTTATTGAGTGAGCTGATTCGATGTCATATGAACAGGTGGAGACGGACGGTGTGCTATTTGACGTTATTGTAAGAACCCAAATTGAGAATAATAATAATATAAATCACACGTAAAATATTACTTGTAATAACTTTTAAAGACAAAACAAAATTTCACTATCAATAAAAATAGGCATAATAATGATTTGCGAATTTTATGTTTAGTTTTCGTTTCAATATAGTACAGTATATTTTACCACGATATTTTTCAGTAACTTCCAGATATGATGGCATATTACTTAATAAGCGATACACAAACATCTAATTTAATTTCTTTGATTTCAACTCCAGACATTCTGTATTTAGTTACAAGTTTGTTTTTTTTCAAGGAAGAGGAAGGTGGTTTGGTGTTATTGTAAGTGGGTCTAACCCAAGTAACATGTGGATTTTTTTTGGGTTTGTAAAAATTGTGCCTTCTCTGCTTTTACAGGGTATTCTCTTTAATTTAATAATGCTGCTATACATAAATATCTATAGACGGAAACTGTTATTGTGATTTTTACTCATCAGGAGGCAAAAGTGGTTCATGGATTTCACAGAAACGAAACCGTAGTCTTTTTGATGCACGCTTTAAGATAACTTGATTAATAAACATCCACACTGAAACATTGGTATAAGTTTTAGGAGCTAATTGTGCTATATTATATCTTTTAGAACCTCGTAAAGTTGACTGTTGTTAATCATCCTTAAAAATTAAATGTTGGTGCAAGCTAATAATAATAAGTAAAATATATTTGTTTTCATCTGAATTTATAGTTAATGTTCCATCTTCTTAAACATCGCTGATCAATTATACACACTGTGCAACTTGTTTTTGGTGTAGCCTATGAACACGAAAAGTTGTTTTTCCATAAAGTCATGCGTGATCTGATTAAGCGTAGTAATATGTTTCTAGTTAGTGGCTCTATTAAAACATCATGGCAATAAATTACATCATGGGGACTTGTTACACAAGTTTGAAATGATTGACTGCCCAAGAAGTTCGCACTACTTTTCTCTGTCACTTCATTAGCTTAGACCATTTAACAATGATTGTATTGGCATTTGGTCATTTTGGAGTCAAAACACTTGTACGTGGAACCATTTAAAGTTCGGTTGTTTGTCCGTTTTAGTTTTGTTACATATGTTAAAATTTCTATCCCCACCAAGTGTATATTTTGATTCTTGAATGGTCAAACACCTTATCTCATCCGATAGCATGTCAGTCTATTGAGCTCAGAGTCCCGGAATTAATTCCCGGCGTGACCGAAAAATTTATCATGGGTGAAATGTGGATGTCCCCTGTCACAGTGATGAATTAACGGCTGAGGGATGGAGGTTGTGTCTGTTCTAGATTTAAGTTAGTTTGTAAGTCGTATGATGATGATATCAGTCGGTTCAGAAAGTGTACGTTAAGTATATCAAATAATAAAATAACAATAATAGATTAACGGATGGATGATTATTATGCAACTAACAAGACAAAACAGTAGCAGCGTACTCACCAGTTTGGTGCAAGAACGTAAAAACATGAAAATAAAATTTACTGTAAAAGAAAACACCAAATATATAATTAATATATTCCCTAACAATGTAACTAACTGTTGGGGCTGGGGAGGTAATACTTTGTATATTAATCTAACATTCACACCGTGATACGTCATATGTCAAGGGAGCATTAATGAGGCTATAGTGTTCTGGCATTGAGTGTAACACAACGCTGTCAAAGAGGTCTAGAACACCAAACGTCTTTCTCCATATTTTAAACAAGGTTTATAATAACTGAAAATGAAAATATCCTTATTTCTATCTGCTAACAGGAAGAGCAGAAAACCTCCTTTTATTTCTTAAAATATGTTATGCAGGTATCAAGCCGCCTCAGCCCTCTTTTCATCAGCCGTACAGTCAAAACAAGAAATATCACGTTGTAGACATCTCAACTCAATATTTGAAATGATAAATTACTGGCCGTTAACTAAACAAGTGACAAGAGTCAGATCTAATAACGAGGTAAACTTGATAGCGACATTTTATACTACAAAATAAGATATATAAAACTAAACAAGTATAAAAAGTACTCCACTTATATGTATGATCGAAAATGAATTAATTTGAACACAGCTTTAAATGCTTATCGATTTAAAAATATGTTTCTTTCACACACTATAACTATTTTATTGTTTATATGTCTTTGTTTTGCTAGACTAAATTTCATCGCCATACATTAATAATACTTTTACTTAACAATGACCAACAGATAATAGACAATAACAAGTGCGACCTCTTATACTCGTCAAATTAATTAAACACCAAATAAAGCTTGTTAAAAACACGAGTTAAAAAAATACACCTCAATTTTCTATTGAAAAATGGCGGCGCTAAGCTCCACTGAAACTTAAATTGACTAAGAGAGGTTTTACTATAGAAAATAAATACATTTCTTACATATTAATAGGGGGGAAAAACTTCATCGACAAGGATATAAACCGGGTTTCCCGCGTCAGAGTGTTCATTTAGTTGCACATTTTTACTACACACTTTAAAAAGACACGTTATATCTTTTATTAGACAGGCTATGTAATAAATATGAAATGGTCCACTATTATTTCTCATTGGTATTCCCATCACTTTCCAGGCAAACCCTGTTTCACCTCCTTAAAATTCACCATTCTCATTCCGTGTCATAATTTTAAGTCAAAGATATACCAATGGGCATTAAGACACGTAGCTTTATAAAAATACGGATACAATATATAAGTTAAACTCCATTTTAGGAGTGACAATAATTTTAGTCCTTAGCTAAGTTAAAGTTTAGCTTAGCTTTTATTATCAATAACTCTTTTTTAGTATAATTCGATATGTCCATTCTAAAGCCAGTAAATATTATATTGCTTTATGAATTTTATTTGTTTGATTAATATTTGAAATTGGTTAAAGTATAGCATTTAATGTAATAAAACAATCGTGTACACAATTTTATTTGTTTTTATTCCATTGTTTCCCACAGATAGGCCTATTGTTGTGTCATTACTACCCCAAGGAAATATATTTCTCCCCTATAAACTATTTTATTTCGCCTTAACTATTTTTAAATACTCTTACAATGCATTAACATTATTATTCCAAATGAATTTTCTACCGTTCCCAGGTATTAATCTAAATATAGGTTAAAAATTACACCAGTTTACGGGAATCAAATCCGGGACATAATATTGTGTGTTCAAACGCCAAACATGTACAGTTAAGACTTGTTCAAGCAGCAGCATAAATGTCGGTCACGAGTTACCCTGTCTGTGTTTCTGAGAGTGACTAACTATCCGAAGATCTCACACGTCCATCATAGACTGCCTTAAACTATTGAGTGGTTAGTTACCCTGAGCTTGATACAAACCTGGATAGTTCAGTGTTTGAGGATTAGCTCGCTAAGTCAGTTTCTGGGTTCGATTCCTATGTCGAGGTGTCATTTATCAACCACATTTAAAGGACTATAACCGTATAGCCAGAATAAATAGTAAAACGTGGTGCAAAAAAAGACTAATCTTATTCTTCTCTTGAAGTCAACAACCCGAAGGTTGGTTTGGTTTGATTTCTATTCATCCAGCGCTGGGCATTCACTTATCCCTTCGGCTGGTTAGTTCTGCCTGCACCATCTGGTAGAAGCCCCATGTACTAGGGGGGTTCAGAAAGTGTGGTGGTTCCCTGTACTCCCACACTGAATTTTCATGAGCAAGCGCGAAAAGGCCTACCTATTTTGTCGGGAAAGGTATCTTTACATACCTTTCAGGGTTCTTTTACATGCCACAGACGTCATGGGACCGACGGTTTTATTTTTTCTCCGAGGGAAGTGGTGCCATGGATTTTTAACGCTCAAGAACAATCCGTTGACTTCGGCTGGGTTTGAACCCACAAACATCGGGTCCTGAGACTAGAACTTTACCTCAATACCACCGCGAAAGGCACTGTTACTATACAACCGATTACTTGGTTGCTCACTTTAGCAAGTACAACGTGTTTGAAATATGTTGGAACACCACGCAAACAACTGTTCTAGGTGGTAGTTTCTGGACGTAGGGAAGAGAAGAGGTGGAACTATGATTTCTCTCCCGGGGTGTACATTGTTGGTCTGGGAGTAGATGCCAAGCCTTGTGGAACCAAGCATATTCACCGCGCGCCAGAATTGAAGGTCGGGCCCCGGAAAAGTGAAAGTTGCCGCCAAACCAAGACCTTCCATGTAGGCGGCAACTGCACATGCGAATTGCAATCTCTTGGAGATTACAGACCTGTGGTTAGTGGTTTATAACCTCTACACACATTAGTTTATAAGAAAGATGATTGTCAAAGGATTGTTCCTGTTGAAATAATGTGATAGTCGCTTATCACTTCATGGTTATGCTTGTTATTTCGAAACTTAGCGTGCACACAAAGTTTATAAGCTATTTTCAAATATTGTTAAAAAACAACTTGCAAATGGGAATCGAATCCAGCACCTTTGATATAATGTCCCACTGCTCTTCCATTGAGTTGTCCAGGTATATTTAATTATTTTAAAGCAGAAGCAATGATGAAAGTTTAACTTTTTAAAATGTTTTAAACATATTTTGTAAGTGGCACATAATCGGTATCAAATTTTATATTTTTATTGTTATTACGTTCTGTTAATTTTCTGTAATGTTAATTATCATATTTTAAATGTATATAAATACTCATACGTTTATATGTTTATGACACTTTATATATGAGGTTACAATTATTTAGCTTTCAAGTGACTTGATACATTTTTTTCGCTGATTTATAAAGTTGATGAAATTAAATGGCTTGTATGTTCTCTAGTTATATATAAGTTTAAATTTACTCAATTTTAGTCAAAAGGAGCATCCAGGTATGCTAAGTTCTTAGTTTTCCTAGAATGCGTTATCCTAAAATATTTTAAAGTTTTGTAGGTTTTTAATGGCAATTTTTAATGCTATGCGTTAAATAACCTTTGTTGTAAGCCGCTTCGGTGGCCGCTGGGTATATCGCGCTACTCTTGCAGTAGACTAGACTGCGATGAAGGGGAAATCGAGGTTCGAATCTCTGTAGGTTGTACCGAGGGTGGTTTTCCACTCTCCCTCCACGCAAATGCTGGTACACTTTCTCTAAATATATCCTTCCTAATTTATAAAATCACTAGCGTAGTTAGTATATATTAGCGTATAACCCTAGTTGTACTTAAGTAATAGGGTGAAAACACTACTCGGCCATTATTAACTTCCGTTCTTCATCTCCACAAAAAAATTCTTCTCAAGTCAACAACCCGATGGTTGATTTGATTTCTGACCGCCCGGCGCTGGGCATGCACTCAACCCTTCATCTGGCTAGTGCTGCCCGCCACATCTGGTAGAAATCCCATGTTCTAGGGCGTTCAAGTAGTGTGGTGGTTCCCTGTTGTCTTCCACACTGAATTTATATGAGCGAGTGAGAAGGAAACTATCATTTTTGCGGGGAGAGGTACTTTCGCAAACCTTCCAGGGTTCTTTTACATGCCACAATCGACAGATGGTCAAAGGCTTTACTTCCCCTCCGAAGTAGTGTAAGGATTTTTATCGCTCAAGAAAAATCCGTCGGCTGGATTTGAACCCACGAATATCGGGTCCTAAGGCGAGCACTTTACCTCAAAACCACCGAGGTCGACAACTTTTTTTAATCTAATATTATTTCACAGAGTTTAAGGTTTATTTTATAAATATCGTAGCGCAAATTATGTTTCATCTAGAAATGAATAGGAGTCCTTATGTGAAATTGCTTGTAAAACTTGACTTGCATCATCCACTTGACTTTATCGACCCATAAACAGTCTACAAGGGCCGTTAATTACGTCAGATCGCACAAACTACTCGAGATGATAGTGCTAGTTCACTACAAGCCATGTTTTGCTGTTCTAACTCGAGTCAATCACGGCAGTTAATGGATGACAATTAGTCGCATGCTACGAACTACTTGGAAATACACTTTGAGACAGCACAATGGCCGCATTCAGCAGATATTCTTTTAGAGAACAGTTGCTCTTTCATGAGGCTGGTGGAAGCACAAACTAATATAAATGAATGTAAAAGATAAATTTACATAGTAAATCAAGGTCGCCACGCACCTGGAAAATGGGAAGAGCCGGAAAAACAGAGAATTTCACAAAAAAGCTAACTAAAAGACCTACTGGAATATTTGAGACATAAACGACAAGCTTTAAATATATAGAAGGAAAATGGAACTGAAGAAGAAAGTATGCTGATTCGAACACATTTGTTATTTGCCCTCTCCCATTTTTTCTCTCCTTGAAACTTGGATTGCATAACGACTGCCTATATTTCCTCCTCATTATCAAATAGTCCTGTTCTAAACACCAATGGAGTGACTTCGTACTAGTCAATTTTATTAAAAATGAAATTTCATTCCTCCACTCTTTAGAGTAGGGGTTCTCAAACTGTAGCCCGTGTACCACCGATGTTCCACGGTGATTTGCCAAGGTGGTCCACAACCTGAACCATTGGGTAAACAAAAATATTTATGAAAAAGGTCAAGAGTACAGTATTTACTGGCTAAGTCCAGGAAGTAAACGATAAACAAGTAGTATTACATGGAAAACTTGCATAATAAACAAAGCTTGGTAAAAATTCTTTCTTTTACCGATAAATAAACACGTTCATTAATATCTTTTCTCGGTGACCTGGTGGTCTAGGGGTAAGGTATCAGACTTCTGTGCTGAGGGTCCGGGGTTCAATCCTAGGTCCTGGCACAGATTTGTCTGATTGCCAAACCCTTCCTTCACCTCTGACAAGACGTGTATTAATCACAACTTGTGAATGTGAGGAATGCCAGGCCTCCACCGTGGTTCGGATTCCACGTTAAACTGTAGGTCCTCCATTTCATCTCACAATACCCTAGCATTACACATTAGCGTAAGTGCGTATAACCCGAACGGGTAGTAAGACGCGGTGCTAATAATAATAATAATACTTTTCTCATCTATGGCAGTCACTAGCTTATGGGTTCACTCGCGTGCCTTTTAGTCCTCGAACTGCCAAGAGAAAAACTATGTGTGTGTCAGTCTGACTAAAGCTCTGTGTGCGTTATTGCTCTGAATGTTGTACTATACACAAAATAAGTCTGATTTTTTCCCCTCCAAATTTTTTCCCCTTTTTTAATTTGTACATCAGAAAAAAATAGAATCTAATTTTGGAAATGTTTGTATTATGTTTCTGTAAATGATTGAACACTAATTGTTGCTAAAAGTTATTCTAAATATCTACAGCAGTTTCTTGGATTGAAGTTCTCTTCATTTTTTGAATTTCAGTTCGTGTACACATTTTCTTACACACAGTCCATACGTACGTAAATGTCCAATGGAATTATGTCAGGAAAACGAGACGTCCGTGAAATTCCCTCTTCCCTTTTAATCCTATCATCCACTAACCCGATATTTAATGTTTTGAATCCTTAGTACAGTATTGACGTTCTTGTGATATCCTCGAATTTTCCAAGATTAGTTTAGGCAAACTGCAAATGGTACCAACGGTGCAATTTATATACTTAAAAAAAATGGATTTGACCTGTAACTTTTAAAAATGTTAGCTTTCACCATACTATTTATTACAGAACCATAAGAACAAATATTGAAATTGAATGTTTTATCTTATGACTTATTTTACTAATTGAGATTGTATTTTACTAATAGAGTTTGTAAGACTTATTTTAAAGTCCTAGATTACTGAGACTCGTGAGATGAAAAAGTAATTCATCAACATATACATCTTCTGAAAATGTTACATTGTCCTCAAATTATTCACTCTAATATTAGAACTATCACCGGGTATTTAAATATAAGTCGAACATTTTAAATTTAGTGCCCTGTTTTCCACAACCAACGAAAATATTTTCGCATCCAAGGTGGGTCATATTTCAATTGATGTTAACGTTTGTTGGTTTCAACACGCTAGGCAGAACATTGCACCAACTTTAATGTGTTGTTATTTTATCATGATGATACACAGTTCGCTATGTGTGCAAAGTGCGGCTCTTCTACTACTACTACTACTACTACTATTACTACTACTATTACTACTACTACTACTACTACTACTACTACTACTACTACCACCGCTACTACCACCGCTACTACTACCGCTGCTACTACTACCGCTACTACTACCGCTACTACTACCGCTACTACTACAGCTACTACTACCGCTACTACTACCGCTGCTACTACTACCTTTACTATACTACCGCTACTACTACCACTACTATACTACCGCTACTACCTCTACTATACTACCGCTACTACCACTACTATACTACCTCTACTACCATACTACTGCTATACTACTGCTATACTACTACTACTACTATACTACTGCTACTACTACTATACTACTGCTACTACTACTACTACTACTACTATAGCTACTATACTGCTTTGACTACTACTACTACTATACTACTATTACTACTACTACTATACTGCTTTGACTACTACTTATTTACAATTAATTAAACGAAAACGATTGTAATTTCACTGTTAAGTTTAATTATACATCCCTCAAATTTGAATCGCGAGATGTACTTTGCAACTATTCATTAATTACTCATTATCCTAGTTGATTGAATTTAAATCTTAGTAACAACAGTGCAAGACTAGTTGCATAGTTCTATCTTGTATTTGTGACATTTTTTGTTTGTTTTGGTTAGCTACATATTTTGCAAATCAAATCACCATATAATAGTTAATTACTTAGGAAGTAATGTGTTTAGATAGATGACTATAAAAATACCGTTTTGTGTAAAATTTGTTAAATATTAAGTCATATACTATCCTCTTTGGTTACTGATTTAAATTTATTTTTCCGTTAAATAGCTTTACTCAAAACATTAATAAACACGCTTTATAAAACCTACAAGTGGATTTAAAAGGATTATTATATAATTGAATGGGGGAAATGAAACAATCAATTATTTTAAAAGCTTTTAATTTGTTGACTCATTTATTCATCCTACTTTTAAATAAATGATTGATAAATTGTTAAATATTATTTGGTGCACTGGATGAATTGGGCAGGATCAATGTTTGAGCTATTGTCTTTTTAAAAATACCTAATTTTCATAATACAAATATAGGCCTACATATGTTTAATTTTATTTTGTTGAGTCTTAGTTTTGTTTTCTTTGTTTCAGGTAATGTGTCCACAAACCATAGCTTTTCAAGGAGTTTTTCATAATGCTCAACGGAAGGTAATACAAGTTTTTAAAATTAAATATGGTTTTTAATGTTCTTCATTAACCTTCTCATAAATACACTTTATTTTATTAAAAGTTCAACTACACTTGGTTTTCATTAATTTTATATGGAAATTGTATTATTTGTCAAATGTATTGGTGTTTCACCAAAACCTGAGAGATACTAAATATATGCCTTATCTATGTTGGAATAGAAAGCTATTAATATTTTACGATATTACTATTAACACTCTAATCAAAGATAGACTAATGGGATGTATTTTATTGGTTTTTAATATTGATCAACACATTCTATATAAATCCATAATAACTTTGAGTCAAATACTGTATTGTTTTAAAGGTTTTGAACATGGCATTGTTCTACTTCTATCCTCATAAAAACTTTTATTTTTACACTCTAGTTATTATATTATTATTTCTATAAACTATATAAATAAATCTACCTATTTGTACATGTTTTATGCTTAAAAGGTTATTGACATGTTAAATAATAACCCATACAGAGTACGTATGTTATAACTTTGTTGTGGCTTGAACCACAATGGATGTGTAATTATTAACACTTGTTTGTCTGCTAATTATACTTTACCAAGAATACATATTTATGGTACAGTTTAGTTTATAGCTATAGCATAATTTAGATTTTAAAAAAAATCACATTCAAATAAAGCGAGTTTGATTATTTTTTTTTGCAACAGTATTGGATAACAAAACGCAGTTAACCTTGGTTTGTAACTTATGTGCAGTAACTGTCGCAGGTTTGATCTGATGGCACTAAGTCGTGTTTACATAAATAGTTATTGACATGTTAAATAATAACCCATACAGAGTACGTATGTTATAACTTTGTTGTGGCTTGAACCACAATGGATGTGTAATTATTAACACTTGTTTGTCTGCTAATTATACTTTACCAAGAATACATATTTATGGTACAGTTTAGTTTATAGCTATAGCATAATTTAGATTTTAAAAAAAATCACATTCAAATAAAGCGAGTTTGATTATTTTTTTTTGCAACAGTATTGGATAACAAAACGCAGTTAACCTTGGTTTGTAACTTATGTGCAGTAACTGTCGCAGGTTTGATCTGATGGCACTAAGTCGTGTTTACATAAATATATATCTGATGGCACTAAGTCGTGTTTACATAAATTATTTCTTCTATGTTTTCCTAGTAATTCGATTATTTCACTTCATTGAATAACGTGCCATTTACTATTTCTACACCTTGAATCATGTCTACAAAGGTTTCAATCCACGAAACGCACAATCTTTTCCAGCGATAAAATCGTTATTCAATGAACGAAGATTTGAAATAGCTTTGTGTTTTCTTACATTTTGAAAATGATATATCAGTTTTGTAGTTTTAATACTGTGCCTTTACAAAACAGTACTTATTACATCATTGTGATTCTTTCCTTTCTTGTATAATCTAAAATGCTGTCCTCTTTTAGTAGTGTTTCCTTATCGTTTTAAAGTCAAAATATATCTTAAAACGCGTTTTTTCCCCTTCAAAATGTCACCACTACCATTTCTTGAGATCTAACCATAACACTCATCAAATACTCTTGGGTAGCTTAGTTTTATACTATAGTCTTGGTCGGTCCTCGATTAAGACACGGCATTAGATATATCCATGCGAGTAACCTCAAACATGTTACAACGTTAACCGCATTGTATCTGTAAAGCTGCGTCTCCACTGGTGAAACATGATCAATTTATAGCAACAGCAACATGGCTCAAAATGAAAGTTGGCGTCTGTTGATATATCTGCACTGTGTAAATTGCAATGTTAATGTAACAATGAACCCAATTGGAACATAAGAAAATATGAAACATAGTCCAACAATCGGTCGCATCTGACATTAATGTTTTTCTCTTTGGCCAATTTGTTTCAGTTGAGATTGGTAAGTGGTACATGTTTTAGTTAAAAAAGGTTGCACAAGTAATTAGTTCATTGGCATTACGTTTAAATGGAGTTCAGAGAATTGCATTCAATTAATTGATAATTACAGACAATATCCGTGTCTTTTGAACCTCAAAAACACTAAATATAAGTAAAGGGCCGCCAATAAAACATCTCACTCGTCACACATGTTGACACAAACTATAAACTGCTTAATCAATGTAGGTACTGTGTTGCATCTAGTTTTAATTATATAAAACAAACACCAGCATGACGCTACAACGTTCTTCTAGTGTTAACAGTTTGTTGACTGAAGTTGATTATCAATGTTAAATGCTAAACATCTTACAACATGTGTAATACAAAGGTTTCTCCATGTAGCTCCAATGGAGAGACATCTTATGCTGGGAGCATACATTGAGTTACACCGAAGAATTACTCTGTGTTAAATAATATAAGGAGAATACCATACGTCCATAATAATCCCAAGAGGTATGCCTATACCTGTCAATACTAGTGATTGGGCGGGGAATTGCTAGGTCATTAATATAGAATTGCATCTGCATTCATCGCTGAATAGGTGGAAAGATGGAGGTTGGAAAGTAGTCGTGTAATATTACTAAACAATATCGATATATTTTCGCTAGTGTGTGAATTAGGGACATTTCGTTTCAGAATTTGGAATCTCTGAGATAGACACACACTAAACTATTTATAAAAAGGAATATAAATGAGCGACTTGTAACTAATTTATTACTATGCATTTTGAGTTAATTATGTTCTTAAAAGTTAAATGATTGCATTAATTGTAGGCCTGGTTATATTGACTTCGCAGTTTGTATTAGTTTTACATTTTTGAACACGTTCTTATATGATTTTTTTTTTACTACTTTGTTGGCNGATTGCATTAATTGTAGGCCTGGTTATATTGACTTCGCAGTTTGTATTAGTTTTACATTTTTGAACACGTTCTTATGATTTTTTTTTTTACTACTTTGTTGGCTGTTTGTAATTTGCTGTGTTTTAAAATTAGCATTTTAAAACTAAATTTTACCGATTTTTAAAACGTTATTTTCTAATTCTACGCGAGAAAAGTAATTTTTTATAATTCGTTTAGTTAAAATCTCTTTTGGACTACAGTAGGAATATTTACCTTAAGAAAATTCAATATTTATTTTACTTAATCGTCAAACTGCATGAGAAAATATTCCAACATTTGAAAAAATAGGATGGTAGGCCCCCGGGTCCCGCTTTGCCCCGTTTGAGAGCTGACTGTAATTTTGGATATATTTATATAGTTAAATATAGTAGTTGTTTTTTTATTTTTAAATACAAATTGGTTAAAGAAGTCTCGGCACCCGCTTGAAATATGAAATCAAATAGATCGGTGATAGTCAACCCTTCTTGTTTTCAACTTTGTACTCTCAAATGTTTGGTGCTTAACGCAAACTATACATATTCTGTAATCTACATATAAAATAAATTATATCTAAAAATCGTCACACTCGTGTTAGACTTGACTGCTGAAGACGGGGAGAACAGGGTTAGAATCCCGGTCGGGTCTATTAGGGGTGGTTTTTCCTAAATGATTTCCCACTCTCCTTCCACGCAAATACTGGTAGAATACCTCTAAAATGCTTGTTTAATCACACCTACCCTATTAGAGTAATAATAATTATAATATGATAATATATTATAAGCGTATAGCCTGTACAGGTAGTAAGACGTGGCGATTAAAAAAAAGGGAGGAGGATTATCCAAAATAATGACAAATATATTTTTATTTTACCTACCCCCGGGTGTACGCGTTGAAAACCACCGCACTTGATTGTACGAAGAGTGCCTATTAAGATGAGGTGCTAGTGAACGTGAGTTTAGTGCAGTATTTTCGAAGTTTTTATAGCATAAACATTTATTTGGCCAAAAAAAATCAAATATTTCTTCTATAGAAACATAGAGTTTAGTTTTTCTCACATGATGATCTCAACAGTTCTTTAATATCTGTCAAGGGTGTCCTGGAATTTAGTGACAACTTTTTCTCTGCATTTAAAAAGTTTGTCACCAAATGCCGCTATGCTCATGAGAGATATTCAAGAACTGTTGAGATTAGCATGTGCGGAAAGCTAAACTCTATGTTTCTATAGAAGAAATATTTGATTTATTTTTGCCAAAAAATGTTTACGCTATAAAAACTGCAAAATTAATGCACTAAACTGGCGCTCACTAGCACCCCACCTTAAGTGTTGTACTCTGTGTGACTTCCTTATACCGTTCTTGGCCATCAGCAGAGAGTAGTAGCTTCCATTCACCTTAACTTTGACCTTATTTGACAGTTAAAATATTACTAAAACATATTCATGTTACCCTTATCGATGGTCTAACGCATCACTCTCGCGTCGGACTGGATTTTATATTATAAGATCGGGGTTTTAATCCCAGTTGGGTCTACTGAGGGTGGGTTTTCCTAAATGGTTTACACACTATATACACACTAATGCAGGCACATCTCTCCTAAAGTTCTACCTTCCTCATTTCTATTCTCTTGGGGAAATTATTATGAGTACAACCCGAACGATTATAAAAATAAAACTTCGTATAAATCTCACATTCGCAAATTTTGCGTCACCTTTGAAGTGAACGACTTTAATTGGGAAATCGACTAAACACATCTGCGAGGTAGATAAATACAAAGCAAATTTCTAATTTTTTATTTTTGTTTTTGTTTTTACTCATATGTACTAATAACGCTATATGTGTTAGAGATGAAGAATGTTTAATGTATAGGAAGTGTACCTGCACTTATGTGGAGGGAAAGTGGAAAACCATCTAGGAAAACATACCCTCAGTACACCCGATCGGGATTCGAATTCTGATCTCCCTGTCATCGGCAGTCTTGTACATTGCAAGAGTGACGGCTTAGACCATGTGGTCATTGAATCAGGTAAATTTTTAGTTCATTTTTAGTTGTCAGAAAAAGCCAAATCTATCGTGAACCACCTATAGCATACTACCGCGTTACTCTTTTCTTTATGCCGTTAGTTTCTTAACGGCTGACGTCACAGCTCTTTGAGTACAGTATCCATTAATACCGGCCGAAGGAAAGTGGACCTCTTTACTTATGGCTGTGCAAATACTTAAAAGTTTCTTTCCGTAGATAATGTGGTAGAGAATAACAAACTTTTCGCTGCTTTGCACTGATTTAAGGGTGCCTGGCTCGGTTAACGGCTATACTGAAAATGATTATTGGAGAATTTTTTTTCCACTTTTACTAAAGGGTAAATTATTATTTTTTTAATCTAACTTTCCCTTTATAAACCAACTGATTATGTAAGCACATATCTTGCAAACTAATTTAACCAAAGCACAGACACAACTTTCAGTTTTCCAACTGATTATCTATGATTGTTAGAGGAGAAGACCCAATTTAACCTAAGATCACTTGTAATCAACACGATATCCCTAGCTCAGATCAATTAACGACTTCTAGTTTGGTTGCTACGTTTGTTCTATATAATTAATCTCTAATAGTCATCAACCCGCATCGATGAGCACGCAGACTAAATCTCAGGGTCACCCGTTTCGTTTACCGATGATTGGTCGCCGATGTTATAATCCCAATCGGGTGTATTGAGTTTTTTTCCCCCCACAAATGGTTTCCCACTTTTATTTCACTCAAATGTGGGCGAATTCCTTTAAAACCCTTCCTATCTCACACGCTATCTAATTAGCATAATTATAATGAAAAAAATCACGGAAGATTGGTAAGTAAGAATAGGGGTAGGAAAAATAACCAGCACACTAGCCTAAAACATTCTAACAAATACACTGCCATCACATAAAATAAATACACGATATAAGTAATTTAAAGGTTTATTAAAAGAGATAAAACTGTTATTATGTTGTGTGGTTGGTGTATACCAACGTGACCATTGTCCTTTCGTTTAAGTTGTATCGAATGATTCTTGCGCTGCGGTCTTTTTACGTACGTTCGCGACGGATCCGGACAACTGGGCATTGGGACAACTGGGCGCCGCCAAAACTGGGTGCGGCATTAAAAATGTGTGTTTTAATCGTAAAAAAAACTATAAAATTAGACTAGGTTAGGTTTGGTATTTTTTTAATGTTTTTTGACATTTAATTTTTTTAATCTTTAAAATATCAAGTAGTCTCACTAACTTTATAAATACAAACAAATTAAGGTTCCCCTGCTATGATTTTTTTAAACAACTCCAAAAATGAATATTTACTTAAAAAACAATCATTATGTTTTTACACTGGCGCCCAGTTGTCCTAGACCGCGTTCGCGAGTGTCGTCGCCCGTTAAAGCGGCGGTGCCGAGAGACCAAGGTGTAATGTGCGTGAGAACCGCGCTACTCGGCCACTCTGAATAATATTAACCTACTCAACCAGACTCTTTTGTTTGTATGGCAGGGGGATGGGACGCTCGTTTATTATGTGTGCAGAAACACTTTACAATTGCCATCCGAATACACAATACACAATATGTGCAAGTTTAGAAATATTCTCATAGGTGCTTACATGGTCTAAAGCAGGGGTCTTCAACCCACGGCCCGCGGGCCACTTGCGGCCTACATCAGCATGTTTTGCGCCTTACTGGCTCATGAACAATATACATTTTATGTAATCAATTAATAAAATAAATATTTATTTTATTTATTTATTTACATATTTCACGTTATTTTATAAACAATGTTTGCTTTTAACTTGAAGAAAAGCACTACATTTTTTAAAATACAAATGTACATTGAACTTAAAAATAAAAACTCTAGTAGTCAAAACAAATTGCGCTAATTCCTGCTATGAAACATCTAAAAATAGGAAAAAATCAGCAGAGAACATAACTCACGTGAAACCCGAAACTTAACCTAAATAAACCCTAGTGTGAGTGTAATAATTAGCTAATAATAATAATATTTTAACATTTATTCAATCCAAATATTGTGGATACAGTATTATGGCCCGAGAGCCAACAAGAGACAGAAACTTTGGCTCTTGAACCTTAAAAGGTTGAAGGCCCCTGGTCCAAAGGTAAGCGTCCGCATCGGGCGAATCACACGTATCGGATCTATTTAGTATTCGGATTTCTGAAGGATGCTGTTCTCAGCATCTATCCACTTTTAAATCATGTCACCTTTTGTGTGTCCTAATAGACCTATTACATCACTGACACGGGTAGGCTACTAGAGACAAATATTCTAGCTGCACCACACAAAACTATAATTAATCTAATGGCTGGTGCTGTTTTAATTGATCTAATTTGACTTTGAAGTAATATTTTTCTGATCAAAAATATGTTTTCTATATATTTATTGCTTGGTTTTCAAGCTTATCACAATTATTTTGATAATTATAGCAAGTTCTTGATTCACGAGCACACTTAAATAAAGTTTAAAAAAAAGTTCCCCAGACGGCAGACCTGTACTATGTAACTAGTGATGTCAGGGGGAAATAATAACTCACTCACAGGCAGTAGTTCGCGAACTAAACTGAAAGGTGTAGTTCGGTCGTGAACGACTGAATCAGAGTCTGTATTTTTTATCGGTTGCGAACTATTGAAATAGATAAACGAACCGCTCATTTTAAGTGAACTAATTCACTTTGAATTGTTCCCAACAGTAAACTGTATTGTCCATCTCTAAACTAAATAGAGAGAATAATGCTGAGAATTCCGAACGAGAATGGCGCGAATGTTAAGGAGTGCGTGTACTACTCAACATTCCAGGTGACCTAATCCGCACGCACCGCACGAATATGATTTCTAATTTGTCTCCCGGAATTCTTATAGCATTGCCGATGTCCGATGCATACGATGCGGTTAGGTGAACGTAGTCTCGTAAAAAAATAATGTATAGAATACAAACATCCTATTTTTGCGGACTAGGGGGTGCTTACTTACCCTTGTCACTCTTCGTTTTGGAGTGGATTGCTGGAGACAGGGAGACCGAGGCTTGAAACCAGGTCGAGTGTACTGAGGGTGTTTCATTTCCTAAAAATTATACCTTCTTCATCCCTATTCCATGAGCATAGTTAATATATGCGTACAACCCGCTTCGGCGACAACATGGTCTAAGGTGTCACTCTCGCAATATACTAAACTGCAGATAATGGAAAGATCGAGGTTCGAATTTCGGTCGGGTATACTGAGGGCTGGTTTTCCAAAATAGTTTTCCACTCTCCCTCCACGCAAATGTGGGTACATTTTATTTAACTATAACTTTATTAATCCTTAAAACGATTAGCGTAATTATTACGCAAGCGTATAACCCGTACGGGTAGTGCTGTTATATATGCGCGTACAACCCGAACGTATTACTATGTATAGGACATAGAAAAAAGGCATGGAGATATTGAATTTACTATTGAATAAATAAATATGTTATACGTTCAAAATTAAATGTTTATTTTATGGATTTATCTATTTTCTTGCGTCTTACAGCCTATTTATAAAATATTAGGTAGGCCTTCTCTTCATTTTGTATTTAAATATCAAAATAATACCAGTCTTTAGTCTCTAAGGTACTTAAATAAGTTATTCACGCAAGCGAAGCTTTAGATAATTTAAATAAAGTGAGGTTTTAATAACAGGTACAATGTTTTAAAAAACTTACTTTTCAAGCTATACTATTTTATATTGCTAGGTTATTCATTAACGATTAATTAATCTTTAGAAAAATGCAAACTTTGGGCCAGAATTTAAATATTTACCACAATTTTTGTTGATATGATCTTCTTTTAGGTCGACAACCTTAAAATAAATCAAAGTAAGCATTTTCATACTTTTACGTATACAATAATTAAACTATTTTATAAGTAGTCAATTTGAATATTCCTTGACTAAATCTTTTTCATAAAAACAATATGACATTTTGACATTTGACCCGCTTCAGTGGCTGAATGATCTAAGGCGTTATTCTTGTGTTGGATTGGCCTCCTGATGTTGGGTAGATTGGGGTTCAAATCCCGCTCATATCAACTGAGGGTAGTTTTTTCTAAATGGTTTCCCCACTCCTATTCCACGCAAATGCTGGTATACTACCTCTAAAATACTTCCTTCCTCATCTCTACCCCATTAGAGTAACTATCATACATGCTTATAACCTGAAGAGGAAGTAAGACGCGGTGATAAAAATGACCTTTCGCCTGAATTTCATGATATATTTTCATACCAAAGAGTTCAGCTTTTTTTAACAAAAGGAAATAGCTCAACAATAATTAACAGTAGTTATTTTGACCTACCCGCCTCGGTGGCGTAGTTGGCTAACGCGCTAATCGTGTTGAGCTCGACCGCCGAGGACGGGGAGATCGAGGTTCGAATCTCGGTCGGGTGAACCGGGAGTGGTTTTTCCTAAATGGTTTTCTACTCTCCCTCCACGCAAATGCGGGTTCACTTCCTCTAAATTCAACCCTCCCAATTCCTAATCCATTAGAGTAATTAGTACTTAAGCGTATAACCCGAACGGATAGTTAGACGCGGTGCTTAAAATAAAAAAATATTTTGACCTAACATATCTCCCGTCTAGCACAGATTGTCCATTACGTTTTCATTACTTTCTGTTTGAACGGTAAACCTTTATTTGCATATTCGTGAGAGTGGTGACGTTCATGTAGGCCTGTATTTTGTTACGTGATTCATTATACAGTTAAATACTTTTCTTAGTTTAGACTTGTGCTCGTAATTTAAAATTGAAACTACGGGTAAGAGATAATATAATAGCTATTTTATGAAATTCGTAGATTTTTTTACGTTTCTTAATTTGTATACAACACGTAAAACATCCTACACATACGTGTGTACTCTTGAATAATGGATAATGCTTTTTAAAATAAAATACAAGTCTGAATCAACGTTAAGGAGTGTTAAGTATAACTTCAAAAATATTAGGCCTGTGTCGAGTTACTAATTTGAGCTTCTGAAACTTTTGATGAAATTGAAGCTTCCAAATTTATTTTGTATTTGTAAATAAAAACTAGGCCTATTAATCTAAAACTATATTCGAATAAAACTAGATTTTTTTTTTAGAAAAAGAATCAAACTATTAAAGTTACATCTATATTTGTGGTCATGTATTTCAAGGTGTGAACCTAATGCTGTCATGAATCCCTCTCCCGTTGTTGTAAATATGTGGATAGCCTGGGCGGGTAGTAGTAATATGCTGTGCTCGCAAACAACCAAAAAACAGAACATTAAAGAAAAAGTAAAAAAAATAAAATTAAAAACACTATATTTCTTTGTTGACCTCGGTGGTGTAGTTGGCTAACGCGCTAGTCGTGTTGAGCTCGACTGCCGAGGACGGGGAGATCGAGGTTCAAATCTCGGTCGGGTGGACTGGGGGTGGTTTTTCCTAAATGGTTTTCCACTCTCCCTCCACGCAAATACGGGTTCACTTCCTCTAAGTTCAACCTTCCCAATTCCTAATCCATTAGTGTAATTAGTACTTAAGCGTATAACTCGAATGGGTAGTAAGACGCGGTGCTAAATAATAATAATTTGTTGACGACATTTTACCAAATCATTATTACTATTCAATACGTATTGACATTATCTATTGAGAGTGACAGTTACATATCCCCTGGGTTGACGTATGACTATATGAAAATGGTTTTAGTATTTATTTTTTTGTAAATGCCAGATACGTTTCTTTCTGCCAGGTTCTTACTATACTTTTGTTTGTCCGTAACCAAGTATGGTCACTGTTTGAATGTTACTTTCTTGTGAAACGTAGTTGCTTTAAGTAGTTAGTAGCCTACTTGACCTTGTAGCTCTGAGATGTAATTACCGCTAATTCGTACAGTTGGGGGAACAGTGCGCAGCAAGCTGTACCTAATACAACTCAAGGATTGCAGACTGGTTCTCAGGTGTCGCGACGCTCTTCTTAGCACACCTACTAATATAGCTGTGACCTTGCTGCTCCAGAGTGCTACATGGTCTTGGGAGCCCGTCTCACCCTGTGGGGAACTCGGAAGGGGCCGGCCTTAAATTACGTAGGGTTTTGGGCGAGGGGGAGGTATCACAATCCATCTTACCTAAGGTTTTCTTATTCAATGTCTAGGGTGAGACATCTAAAAAATATTTTTAATAGAAAATAAATATATATACTAAAAAAAATTCGCCAAAATTCCATTTATAATGATTGGCTACACCTAATTTTATTGCAACTAAAATATTCTACAATTTCATATCACTCGTTTGATTACCGATTCTCTTGTCTAAAAATAACTAAGCGATTAAAATAATATAATAATTAAATCGTAAAATATTACGTAAGTTAGTGGGGAAAAAGAGAGGGGGCGGAAACTCTTACAATCCCTTATGTAGGGGGAGGTGGGTGGGTTCGAAAATAACGAAAAAAGCTTTACGTAATTTGAGGACGGCCCCCGAACTAAGGAAGGTAAAACAGCTTGAACCTGATGCCACGTTGTGGTGCGGTTTTCTGTATCCTACTCTAGACTACAGTGGACTCGAGACCGGGGAAACTGTTTTACCAGATCTTAAAAAAAATGTGTGTAACAAAAAATAAAAATCTTTATTTAAAATCAATCCACCACTAAACTGATCCAATCTCGATGTTTCCGAGTGAAGAATGCTGAAAACTGCACTTTGTTGCGTTTTCTGGTTTGAGCGTGATCTTCTTGTATATATACTCTCCTGGTTAGTCAATCGTGGGATGGGCGCTCTAACTTTTAATTACTTCCAAATTATTAAGAATCAGGAAATTCGGTGCGTAGGCCTTAAAGCCCAGGGAAATTTCAACAAGTTTTAATTTTAGGCCTAAGTTTACTATTTCTTACTACAAGAATTTGACCAATAAAAATCTATAATGTAATTAAATTTTATTTCCATCAGATGAACGTACACTCCGCTCACCCTGAAAGAGGTAGTAATCTTACTTTGGCCTTTATAACTTTGTTCCTATCTAATAAGGTGCACCATAGTGAAACCAAGCAAGGTAATTTTTTTTAGCAACGCGTTAAACTACTTTTTAGGGTTATACGCATATATGATAATTACTCTAATGGAGCGGTGATGTGGAAGGAGGCATATTTGAGGTAACCTACCCGAATTTGCATGGAAGGAGAAAGGGAAATCATAAAGGAAAATCATCCTCAGTAGACCCGACCAGTATTCAAACCTCGATCTACCAGTACTCAGCAGGCCAGTCTAACACCAGAGGGACTCCTTAATGTAAGCGTCCACTAGCCCGCATCGGTCGGACCGCATGAATCGGATCTTTGGTATTCTTCATATTATTTAATGACTGCGTTCACCTATCCGCATTTTAGCACCGAACATCGGCAATGCCAATATGAATTCCAGGAGACAGGTTAAAATCAGATCCGTGCGGTGCGTGCGGATTACGTCATCTGGAATGTTGATATTTCACTGAAATGAGAAGTTCATTTATCTAGTTCAATAGTTCGCAACCGATAAAAAAATACAGCCTCTAGTTCAGTCGTTCGCGACCCACTTACATCTTTTCAGTTTAGTCTTCCACAATTTCGCGAACTACCGCCTGTGAGTGAGTTCTTATTCACACCTCACATCACCAGTTACATAGTAAAGGTCTGCTGTCTGGAGAACGTTTTTAAATATTTTTTAAACGTGCTCACGAATCAAATCGAGAACTTGTTATTTTGGTCAAAATAACTGTGATAAGCTTAAAAACAAAGCAAAACATACTTGGATAATTTTTTTTTAATCAGAAAAATACTACTTTAAAGTCATATTAGATCATTTACAACGGCACTAGCTGTTAGATTAATGATAGCTTTGCGTGGTGCAAATAAAGTATTTGTTTTTATTAGCCTATATCCTATCGACCACCCGTGCCAATGATGTAATTATAAATATTAGAACACACAAGGTGACACGACAGGACTGAAGGATGTATGCTGGGAACAGCATCCTTCGGAGCTCCGAATGCACTGGTTGCTACACACTAAATAAATCCAATGCGTGCGGTCCGTCCGATGCGGGGCTGGCTAGTGGACGCTTTACCATTAGACTATTTGGCCACTTTACCTTTCAGGGTGAGCAAAGGTTTCCTTAAATGACAACAAATCTACGGGTTTTAATTATAATTTGGTTTTGGTCACTATTTAAACATTTATATGACTGAAGGCTTCAAGGGTTGACACATTCATGATGTCCATTCAAACCACACTGAACTTGAAACAAGTATGTGTGCGTATCACAAACTGAAAGGTCCTGCTGCGTGATGATTGTACCTACAGCTGAAGAGAAAAATGACAATCTCGACACAGGAATAAACCTTGTTCCTTTGATTTTGTGCAACAATGCTCTACCACTGTGCCATATTGATTCGTCGCGTATTCTGGATCATCTTTTACTAGTTGAATTGATGCATATATATTTGATTGACTATTTTTATATTCACTAATCGGGACTATGAGGCTTGGATTGGAATCCCGATCGTTTGTGCTGAGGGTGATCTACCTTAAATTATTTCCCCCCACACACACTACGTATTGTGGGTGCATGCCCTCTAAATTTGATCTTCTTCCTCCCTACTCATCACTGAAATTAAATATGAATATTTCGAAAGGGTAGTAAGAAACACAGGGTGCAATTATTTCTTCAAAGTACAATAAATTAGAGATGTTTATTTTCGTCAAATTCGTAGTAATCTCTTGTATATATATATCATAGTATCCGTTGTAGTGAATAATGACTGCATAGTCTCAAGAGGGAACGACTGTTCCTGAGTAGTCCCATTTCCCTGGTGATAATATCTTGTCTCGTTGATCGTCACGGGGGCCTTGCCCACCTCGCTATCGTCGTTTCGGCGATCAGATAAAACCAGCTGTTGTACTCTGGAGCTAACTAATGCAGCCCTTGCAATTACTTGCACGCCAGTTGCCACCTTGAAGGATGCAGTTCTTCCGGATTTCTTTGCCGAGAAATTACGAATTAATTGCAATTAAAAGCTACCTGGGTATTTTAATGAAATTGTTTCTTCATCCGTTTCTTTGGAACTGGTATGATGAACCTGTCTGTATACTTATTGGCTGTTAAGGTGTGGTGGAAGGAAATGTTAGCCGAGTTCAGTATTTGTTGCAATTTTTATAATAAACCACTTTGGACAAAATAAATAAAATATTGCTTCAGTAGGAACGTTTAGTTTAATTTTCTACGTATAGTAATCTCAGCAGTTCTTTAATATCTAGTATGAGCACAACAGCATTCAACCAGAAACTTTTTAAATGCAGAGAAAAATGCCTGTTCAAATTCCGCGATAATTGTGACATATTCAAGAACTAGCAGCAGTATACCCGGATTTTGGTTGGAACAACAGTAGAGAAAATTCAAACATATTCATTTGCGGTCAACATTGATAACATTTTACTTAATTATTTGTGTTATTTTATGGGTATTGATAATATCTATCAAAAGTGACAGCTGCAGATAACAAGACATGGTGTATGGGTATATTAAAATGGTTTTAGTAACTTTAGTAACTAACTTCTACTGTTCTTCCTACAAAAATCATATTATAACCCGGCCTTGCTCTGGGTAAACCACGTAATGGATTACATGGTTACCCCTGGCAACGCCTGTCTTTGCTTTACACAGACAGAAAAAAATCTCAATTTATTTGTCCCGGCCCAGTTTTTTAGTTTAAAAAATCCAATCGAAATTTTAAAATTCCGGCTTCAAGGTGCACATGTTCGTGCACAGGGGCTGCTAATTTTTAAATTTCAGGCCTCTGCGTGCGTTTAAATATCTCGTAACGCTCATGACAGACAAACTCTTCATTATATTAATAGATACAAGATAGATGAAGAAAATGGTTGAGTTGACGATGTTTAGAAAATAAAATTAACGTTTATATTGCATCAATATTTTATTTATGTTGCCCTAAAATTTGTTTTGTTACAAAAACTATATAAATAATGATCCTAACTCACGTCCCTTCTAACTTAACCTGATCCACAAATACAATAAGTATATAAGAGTATAAAAACAGGTTGCCGTCGCGCACCTTTAAAACAGGAAAACCACAATAAATTTTTTGTATCCAGAAAAAAATACTGAAAATAGGAGGAATTTTGTTAAAAACTATTACAAACCTGGAATATTTGTGAATTTTGAATATTTTAGTGCAAGCTTTGAATATTAGTCTTTTGCGGAGAAGAAAAATTGAACTGAAGAATTATTATGCAGATTGATTTGAACACGTCTTATCTCCCTTTCTCGAAACATTGGGCTGCGTAACCATTGCATATATTTACACATTCACTCACTTAAAACTAGTAAGTCTTATTAAAAATTGAATTTATTTCCTTTATACTTTAATCTAAGTTGTCTTGCAAAATGGAGATTTATTTTAGAAAAGCCGGAAAATGGAGGGAATTTTGTAGTAAGAAAGCATTGGAAACTCTGATTCACCTCCCTCAAATTTAGCAAAAAAAATGTCCACACAAGTAGACTACATTTTATATCCTGTATCTATGCACTCTTCAGTTTAATTGACCAGTAATATAAAATTTAAGTAATAAATCATTCAAAGTTTTAAGCCAAAATCACATTACAAATTTGTAATATACAGTTATAGCTATTTTCTATTGGCATGCGTATAATATATTAACTGTCATGATCCTATACCACTAAGACTTACTTATACCTCCTAATTAAGTAGTGATGTTTGGCGCTCAAAAATATTACTCATAAGCTATTTTTTATGTGACAAGAAGGGTAGTAAATAAGAGCCTATGTATCTCTTTTTTATAAATCAAACTTTACATTTAATTTAAATCAAACTTTACATTTAACTAGAGACTAGGATATTTTTATCTTATTTATTTTAAAACCGCGTCTTACTACCCGTTCGGTTTATACGTTTACTAATTAGTTAATATGCTAGGAAGAAAGAAGGCACGTGCCAGGGATACGAAAGGTTGAATTTAAAGGAAGTGTACCCGTATTTGCGTGCAGAGCGAGTGGAAAGTAATTTTTTGTATACATTTACCTCACTACATCCGACTGGTATTCGAACCCTGATCTCCCCATCATCGGCAGTCCAGTCTTTTACGAGCGTGACGCCTTATACCATGCGCCAACCGAAGCTGCTAATAGTAATTGTTAAAATTAGTAGACATAAGCTAGAATATAAAATTCAACTACCTGAATCATATATTATGCTCTAATACATCAAAATACTTCTAGTATTACAAGCTAATTTGAATTTACGAAAAAAAAAATGCTTGCTTTTACTTTGTGTCATAACTTATATCCTTGTTTTAGATTGCTAGTGGCTCAAGTGGGATCAGAGCCTGTCGGCAAATATTTGTTCGCAGCTGTGTTAACTTCGGTAAACAAACTGCGTCATGACGGTGACTAAACACATTTGGCTGTTTCTATTATTTTCTCATCGGTAACTGTGGCACGATTAAGGTCTGAGGGTCTCAGATTTAAAAAAAGGTATAATTTGATATTTATATAGACTTAATTTACTACAGGTTTTGTTAACTGTTGGTTGAAAAAGTACTTAATATTGTAGAATGTCTTTGCATGAAAAATACGATTTATATTAAATTTTCTAAACCCATTCTCCCAATTTCTAAACTTATGAATTAATAAATTGATTTTGATCAAACTTTGTACACACTTAGAGGATCATAGCTTCCAGTTAAAGTTTCTTTAGAAGGCAATTAATATTGTTTCATGGATGTTAAAGACAAAATTAATTACGTCTATACATTTTAAGGACAGATTGAATGTAGATGGCTAAACTGTTTCTAAGACATTCATTGACATCTACTGGCCTTGGTACTTGCCTCCAACCCCCACGCCCGCGATTGCCGAATGCCGTGAGGCGCAGGAGGTTTAGGGAGGCATTTTGGGGCGCTCTGTTAAGAGGGTTTGTAGGAGATATAGTTTCTAGAAGAAACACGATATAGATGAAAGCGAAAATTTAATGTTATTACATTGCGGACGGGATAAATATTACTTAGTTTTCCCCTAACTATCGTTGAAGGACTTAGATATACGTGGATCTATATGGAAACATAGAGCTAAGTTTTTCAACCAGTTCTTTATTTCTGTAATATTGTGCGTTCTGTGATTTGTCTTTTGAACTAATGTTTAGATATACATGATTAAGATTCTAGAAGCTTCAGGCAACATTTCTAACAGAAAATAAAAACAGCTTGTGAAACAGATTTTAATTTGACTATTGATTCATTTGCTGCATGGAAGTCCCGTAGAAAGAAGTTTAGGATTTTGTTGTTGTAAAAGGCTATGTATTTTTCAAATATTTTTAAAGCATTTTTTAGTAGTTTTTTTTTTTTGTAAAAGGCTATTTTATTCTATTTTATAGAAGCTGTGTAAATATTATTTCACAATTATAATAATATTCTACTGTGTATTTTGCTTTTACCTATTCCAGACATTTATTCTAATCCTAGTCTTTTTGATTCTTTTCTTCAAACTGTTGCGTAACAAGCAGGGCTGTTGAGTCGCTACACTAGGCTTTCGACTCCAACTCTGACTCTTGAAAAAAAGTTTAATGTATGTTAATTAGTAATAACCAAATTTTCTACAGTAAAATACTCCAATACAGTTGACTTCATGGGAAGATGAAGATTCTTTGTCATTTTGAATGTATATATAAGTAATTTGTCAATCCAAATTGCAAACATTGGTTTGAAAAAAATAAAGATTATAAAATTAAAATTACAAATTTACCTTATTTTGTTATAATATTATAAGTTTATTTTAAGCCGTAGTCTGGTATATTTTTACGGACTCCAACTCCGAATCGCCACAAAATTGATTTAGACTCCACAGCACTGCTAATAAGTAAACATATTAGAAGGGAAAAAAACCTAAAACATTAATGACATATTTAACCTTTTATATTAAAACAATATTTTTGTATGAAATAAATTATACAACCCTCTACATTTAAAAAAAGTGAAAGTTTCTTAACAATGTAGTGGCATGATAACTTGAGGGCTAAGTGGAGAGGGAGGTATAAAGAGAGCGCAATGTTTCAAGCTCCGGTTAGGGGGTGGGGTTGGGGTCAACTAAACCAAGCTCTGTCACTGCTACTGCCATTCACTTATCTTTACAACTGATATATTACACACTGGAGTGGCCAGTGTATCAACTTATATAATTATACTAATTTAATCTGTTATAGGTTTCTGTCAAGAGGGTGAGGATGGTTTTTGTTGTTTTTACATATATATTTTCGTTTGTTTCTTTTATCGGGGCTCATTATTAATTCTTGGCTATTTCTAAGGGGTATTTAAAGGATCCATAGCAGTGATTACCAACCAGGGTTCCGCGAGCCATGTCCTAGGTTTCGCGAAAATTTGCAAACGCTTATTTTTTTTATCGGTCTCCATAATTTTTGGACAAAGTGAACGTTTTTTGAGAGAACTCGTGTATCCGAAGAAGACGAAGAGAAAAGTGGCGGTAATAATCTTAAAAGAAAGATTAGTAAGAATATTTTTAAGTGAAGTTTAAGTAACTAAGGACAGTAATTAGTAAATAAGAAATAGGCAATAAATACTCTTTAAACGTTTTATTCAAAATAATAAGTTAATTATGATTCAATAACACAACTGGTTCACAAGTATATTTTGTAATTTACTCCCGTCGAACCTAATGTGTCGGCCAGGATTTTACTAAATATTTAAAGGGTTCCTCCAAACAAATAAAGGTTGGGAAACACTGCTCTCCAACGTAAATCGTAAACAGGCCGGATACCTCCACCCCCTCCCAACTAATAATATCGTGAAGTTAAAGTCCGTGCTCCAACACATATATATATATATATATAGACTAAATACATGCACATAATATGTATATATACACACATACATACACTTATTATGGTCCTGTATTTAGTCTTGTTCACTCAACGGCGTACATAATAATTACTGTACATTCAATTCCAAACTACCCTGAAGCACTTCAATATTTTTTTAAAACTAAATTTATTTAAAATAATTTGATTAACATTGTATCAAGAAGTATAAATATGTTTATTTGATCATATATATATATATATACGCTATTTACACGAACTCCTCGATTTAATGGGATTTTTGAGATTTCATTTCAAGCGACGGGTTGTTGATATCCGGAGCGAGTTTTGATGCAGTCATAGTACTGCATGTAGATGTATTCAATACTTGTAATGGCGGGGTGGGAGGGGGAGACTGATCATCCGCTTGGAGATGTGAAATAATGAAATTCTACTAGCAGACGAAGCTCCTGGGTTTAACCACTCTCCAGTGAGGGGAACGAGATGTCTAGCGGTGTATGAAATGTAACCATCGCAATTACAGCAAAACGAAAAGAGAAGTAGGGTGTACATAAAGGAGTTTGGACTAGACTAGCTGGCTATAAATATTGGTCCTGATCGTTCGTTTTAATCTTATGGGGAATCCTAAAACGTGATATATGGGTAGTATTTTCAAACCTAGAAACAAACTACTAAAATAAAGTTCACATTCTCTTTATTGTACACGGGCCTGATAAATTCTATTCGCTGCCCGTATGTTGGGCACTTCTAATCTAGAGAGACAAACTTGTTTTAAGAAAGGCGGATGTTCAGTTGTCTATCTGAACGCTGGTATAGTACAGGCTGATGTTCGGTTGTCTATATGAACGCTAGTATGGTACAGGCTGACGTTTGAACGCGAGTATAGTACAGGCTCATGTTCAGTTGTCTATATGAACGCTGGTATAGTACAGGCTGATGTTCAGTTGTCTATTTGAACGCTGGTATAGTACAGGCTGGTGTTCAGTTGTCTATCTGAACGCTGGTATAGTACAGGCGGATGTTCAGTTGTCTATCTGAACGCTGGTATAGTACAGGCGGATGTTCAGTTGTCTATCTGAACGCTGGTATAGTACAGGCTGATGTTCAGTTGTCTATATGAACGCTACTATAATACAAGCTGATATTCAGTTGTCTTTCCAAACACTTGCATAATAAAGGCTGATGTTCATTTGTCAATCACCCGCTAAATGACGATTGATCATGAAGATATTTATTTTATATTTACTTTATCTATCGTAAGTTTAAATGAAAGCTTACATTACAGCAACACTGACTGACATCGAATGAAACGTTCTTGCCTCGGATGTTCGATGGGTCTTAAAGCTCATTTAGTCTTTCCTTTTCTACCTGCTTTTATGGCATTTAATCGCTGTCAGTGTGTTCTTAATGGGGCTGATGTAAATCATTCAGGAGAGAAAGAGAGAGTTAAAAGGCAGAGGGGCCTAATCATTGATCTTATTCCTATAAAAGGGGAGACATGACATGGCTATGCCGTTGTTTTCTGACTTACCATCTCTAACGATGATTTGGGTGAAAAGCACTCTCGATTGACCACCGGGTCAAGAGATGCCTGAAAAGGATATTGTATTGGCCAGTTAACAGGTTACGTCCTTTGGCAAGACAAGGGAAAGTCCGTTAGATTGGACTTGATTCTATGATTTAAGTTAATTTTTATTTGTAATTTGTATTGATATAATGAGTTGTAAGAAAATACATGCTTGCTAATCTTAATAAAATTAGAACATAGTATCTTTACTACAGTAAACTGCAAAATAGGCTTGTGATAGTGATGGTACGTTTAACTGCATATTTTAACACGAAGAGCTTTTGACGTCAAGGTTTCCAGAGAGTACACATTTTTCAATATCTCAGCAACTGTGTATGATAAATAATTCATAAGAAACATCTTATCAGAAACACTTTGCGATGTCCAACAAACGGCGTAAATATATAGAGGTTTTGGAGGTATTCACTATGTATTAAAATAGTTTGTTATTAAATATGAATGAGGAAGATTTATAATCGGGAGTGTTTGGAATAGTGTCACTTATAAATAAATTACTATAAAATGCAAACAAAATGGTTAGAGCAGAATAAAATACTGAAAATCACCTTTCATAAGAACATATTTAGTCTGGGTGATATTTTATCATATTTTTAAAATTGAAATATGAAAACTGGACACGGGAATCAAACCCAGGACCTTTGGCTTAGTACGCCAATGTTTTACCATCGAATTATCCTGGAGTCGTTCGTGTCCAGGGTCATTCTTCACTCATATTTAAGACAGATCATATGGTATTTAGATGCGGCTATAATCGTACTAAACAACTATAAACGTTTGTAAATTTAATACAATATTGTATTTTGCTAAAGTTTGGGCTGATACACTTTTCACGTTGCTTTACAAACAGAATAATATACATTTGTGCGTTGCCAATTTTTAAAACGCATTTGAAACCAAATGCGAAAGTTGAGTTCATCTTTAGCAGCGCACCCATAGGACTGTCTCCTTAACAAATTCCGAGTCGCAGAGACGAACCCGCAAATTAAAGTTACGTGTGTTTATTTGTGGTTGTTCTCGTATGTCGTGTGGTTGTCAAGTGTTACAGTCTGCTGGAGTCGTGTCGTAGCATCTGTTACATCTCCTCGGCCACATTTGGCTCGCACATACAGAGAACGCTTCATAAATCCTATATTATGTCAGGAAAACACGTATCAGTCTTAAGCGCGTCATTTGGTTTATTAGTTTAGCCCGTTCGTGGTAGCTTTGCCCTCTTTACTAACAGTTTTAAAATTAAACACACACACACATGTTATATAAAACCATATTCATTGGCCTGTCTAATACGTTATGTTAATTTGATAAGTGATGTAAATTCGTCAAAGTGACAACACAATCATAGTTATTGAGGTGAGTGCAGTGTTTACCAACTATGCTATCTGGATACTACGTTTGATATAATTTCACCACCTTTACAATCCAATTTTAGGATATTTTCTAAAAGTAATATCCTGTGGTCCTGCTATAAAGTAATAAATTTTACATTATTTTTTTAATGAAAATCGGTGGGTTTATCAATATGTCAGAAAGTAGTATCCTTCCTGTCAAAATACAATTCATTTCAGGTCCACATATTACCGCGAGAGACTATAGAGTTGACAACACTGGTTGCGTGATAACTGAACTGTGTTGTTAATAACTTTAAAGAGACAAAAGAGGCCAAAGCTACCTTGAACTAACTATACATTTAGCATGCATATTAGTAACGACTCTTAAGTTGTGAGTGTAGGGGACGCGATTGAAGGTTAGGGTTCTTGCAGCTTTCATAACAAAACATTTCTTTTTTGCAAAAAAAAAATTTAAAAAATCAAATATTGCTCCAGTAGAAACATAGTTTAATTTTCTTCACGTGATGATAGCAACAGTTGTTGAATATCTGTCATGAGCATAGCGGCATAAGATGAGAAAAAGTTTTCATTAAATCTGAGACACCTTTGACAGATATTCAAGAGCTATTACTGTCACCATGGGAAGAAAATTAAACTATAAAATGTTTTTACTGGATATGTATTTTATTAATTTTGGTCAATAAATGTTTTCTATAAAAGCTGCAAAAACACTTATCCTTTCTCGCGTCTCCTACATATCCACCTTAAGGGCTTTTAGGGAAGGTAACGTTGATTAAGTTTTTTCTTTACATTACAAACTAACAGATTATATCAGCACACGACTTATACACCAACTTTCATCATTCAGTGAAAATACCTAACTCATATCAGTAGGTGAACACACACACAACTTAATTAAGAGGTTGGAGTGCATACATCTTTGTTGTAAGGTAATATTTCATTCATCTGATTGTGGACACGTCTATGTGACAAACTACGTTCCTTCATGGCTCAATTGATCCATCACACGCATCGGTGGGCACGCTCACTAGTCGTCAAGATCCTCTAGTCTGGTTTTCTGATGACTGGCTGGTAGGAGCTCTAGTTCATTCCAGCTGGGTGTTCAGAGTTTTTCTTTCCCCTGCGTGATTTCACCCCCCACCCTTTCACACACGTGGGTACATTTCTTCCTCATTTGACCTTCCTAATCCTTAAGGTGGAACGAAAGGGGACGCGTGAAAAGGTAAGTATTTTTGCTGTTTTATACCAAAACATTTTTTGGGCCAAAATAAATCAAATATTGCTCTAGTAGAAACATAGTTCAATTTTCTTCACATGGTGATATCAATAGTTGTTAATTATCTGTCAATAGTTTTCTGGAATTGAACGACAACTTTTTCTATTAATTTAAAATTTTGTCATCTAATGGTGGTATGCTCTTGACAGATAGATATTCAACAACTGTCGATACCACCATGTGAAGAAATCTAAACTCCATGTTTCTACTGGAGCAATATTTTTTATTTATTTCGGCTGTGGTTGATTAGTGTGCTAGTTTATTGATTTTCAAAGCTATTATACTCCTCTATACCTGTATTTTTTTAAATTTTAGTAAGTGATTTTGTTATTTATTTCTTTAAATTAACTAAGTAAGGGAGTAAGTAAACAAAAATATTTTTATTTTAAATAATTACAAAATTAAAACAATGTTAGTTTAGTATGCTACTATTATATATTCTACTTTGGGTTAAAAAAAAATGGGAAAAACAAAACGCTTACGATAATTCTTACAAGGGTGCCACGATATTCTAATCCCCTTCACTACTGTAACAAATTAACTTTACAAATAAATTAATTGCTTTTCATTTATGAATTCATTTAGTGGGTCGAGTAAAGTATGTCTTATTAATATATACTATATTATTAATCTTTATGTTAATAACTTTCAAAACTATTTGTTCAAAATACGTCAACGGTCCACAGCTAGGATTTAAACCCGTGACTCTCAATATGTTTGTTTAGTTTCTTCAAATACAACTTTTGGCTCTGACCTGTAGGGTCAATTCTTAATGTTAACACTGTGCTCTGCTTGTCTGACCGATTCATTTCTCTCTCTCTCTCTCTCTCTCTCTCTCTCTCCGCCACATTTGGCGACCGGCGTTTTTTGCCTCACAGAAAATAATAATTTTTTTGCTTACCTAGTGTGTTAAAAGGACTCAAAGTAGCTTTTTTTTTTAAATCAAGCTGCAGTTTTTGAGCTGGCAAGTAACATAGGTCTTAACCCTGGAAAGACTTATTCCTAAGTGAATTCTTGAGAGCCAAAGCAGATATATTTTAGTGTCTTAAGAGGGAAATGGTTTCTTGGAGGTTCTCATTTTATCATATTTATTCATCTGGAACTCGTTTCGGCCCATGAACAATTTATAACATACACGATTCCCCTTAAGGCTTGTTCTATAGGTTAGAGATGCTTTAGTAAACAAAATTGGACTATGTATATCCTTTATAAATAATTACAGCCTACAAATTTGTTTTGGGCTGTACGATTATTGATCGCACAGTATAATAACATTTCCAGAATGCTACACAAAATAAGTTTTTCCATATAGATGTATATTAATTTAATAATTTTAATTTTATTATTTCTGTAAAACAAATAACCTTTCTGGTGCCCACGTGGTCTAAAGCGTCAAGCTCGCAACAAACTGGATTAGTGACGATAGAAAGGTCGAGGTTAGAATCTCGGCTGAATCAGAATAAAAAAAAACAAGGTTTGTTATTATTTATTGCTATGATTTTCCAATTCTCTCCGCACTAATGCAGGTGCACCTCTTTTAAACTACCCTCTTCAACCCTTTAGTAAAATTGACGCTATACTCACAAATATTTTTTAAATGTCTTATAAATGAATTGTTTAACTTGTTCCTGACTGCACGAATTACCTAAAAACCCAACTTCGGTAAACAAACTCCCCTTGCCCCTGCTCTAGCTAGATTAGTGAATGTGTTTGTACACAACCACGGGCATATTCTGAAAGTTTGGATGTTGTGCAAACCCTTGAAGCTATGTAAACTCTCTCGCTCCATTATCGGCTCTTTGTAACCTGGTAACAGCACAAACACCGAGCTGTCAGCCTCACAAAGATCTCACCACGGCGTTTCCAGACACTTCCATCTCCGCTTTCGGACCACTTCTTGGAGATGTAATAAACCACCTTGTTAGGGGTAAGCTAGCTAGACTCTATACCACTGGTATTCAACCAGGGGTACGCGTAGACATCTTAGTTAGGCTTTAAGGGGTACGGATATTCCAATACCAGATTTAGGGTTAGCCCCAAGAGCCCGGACGCAAGAACATGCGATCTGAGAGTAACATTCTCTTTCTCTCTCTCCTTCTCTCCTATATGTAGATTATAGAATATGTTGACCTTAAACTTGAATCGTGCACCAACAACTTTGGGGGTTTACAGTTTAAGGGAAATTATATCTGGGGGTACGCGAACAAAAAAGGTTAAAACCATTGCTCTAGAGTTTATAGTTTGGATACTATTTAGAAAGGTAAAGTGGATACTATTTAGAAAGGTAAAGTGGATACTATTTAGAAAGGTAAAGTGGATACTATCTAGAAAGGTAAAGTGAATACTATTTATAAAGGTAAAGTATTTTGGTGCTCCATCTTGGAGTTTTGTTACTACTTCACAAACAAAGGGTTACCGCTTCAATCCCCACTGTAATACATTATTTGGCGAAGGCGAAATGGAAGAGGATTTGAGTTATGTTGAGTATTTTTCACTGTTTTTATAACAAAAAAAGTTAGTCCAAAATAAATCATATATTTCTTCAGGAGATACTTTAAGTTTAATTTGCTACAAGTAATATCAACAATTCTTTAATGTGTGTCATGAGCCTGGCCGTAGGGAGAATTTTACTTTGGGGGATTTCAAAATCGTAAGTACAACGAACCCTCTGGCCGTTAATCTCAGTTTTCTAGACCGTAGTTGCTATTTCAAATAGCTCCACATTGTGTATTATTACTATGTTAAGCAAACTAAACTAAATGTCTCTACTTGAGCAATATTAATTTATTTTCTGCAAACCCGTTCTTTGTTATAAAAACTGCAAACAATACTCACCTTAAAAGTGAACGTTAACATAATTATATTCCTACTGTCCAAATGGATCTCGGTGCATTATATTTTAATTAGTGACGTTAACATATAATCATGCCAAAAAAGTACTGACATATAAATAGTAATTTATACTGCCCTTTAATTTTCAAAATTTTTGTTGTACTTTATAATTTTTTTTGTTGGACTGCACTGCATATTTAGTGCCAACTAGAGGAAGTGTTATTGTCTTAATTTTTACCCACCTACCCCCCTTTTTAAATTAAAATATATTTCTAGTACAATGTTGGGTGTGTAAACTGGCAACTCTTATATTATTGTTGTGATATTATAAAATAGTTTTACTTCATTTAACAACATTTTGGGCTTATATACGAAATAGAATCAATTTCGATGCAATGTTGGGTTTTAAAAATTCACTTTTACGATTACTGTGGTGTAGTCGTTTAAATGCATGGATTTTTTTTTGATCCCTAAGGATTCGTGCTCAAAACCCATTGAGGCAACTTTTTACTTTGTATACTAAATGTATTAATTTAATCTTCTGCGTCCTTAGAGGAGGAGCTTATTCCTACAAAATCACAAAATATTATTAAAATTGTCCTTCGATGACCCTTGGGTCAAATCATTTTGTTCAAATACAGCACACATGGTGGTAAATCTACCACACTGACTGCCCTTAGTGAGAAATATAGTATTTCTTCCCTCGTGGAGAAACTTTGACCCGGCGCCAAATGTTGCCAAACGAAAACTGACTGATCTTGATGCGAGATGTAGAATTGTTTCTTAGTATTTTTTCTTATTAGAAAAGAAAACACGTATCTTAAAGATCACCAAGTTTTGTGTAGATTGTTTTAAAACTTAAGCCGTGGTGAGTAAAACGACTAATTTTCTGATATTGATGCGCCGTAGGAGAATCTGCTACCAAACATAAAAACTGACAGTTATTCTACAACTAATTTGGAAACGATTTGTGAAATAATTACGTTTCTAGGTTGAATAAAAAAAACCTTTTTATATTTTGAAACAATTCGGCATATTAATTTTGTTGGAATAGCAAATATAATTATCTATAAAAATATAATTAAAATTACTTCCTTCATTTTTTTTCTTTCGAAACAAAGACATCTCGTTTTACTTTTGTTTAGAGGACAAGGGAAATCAATGTTCAGGGAGATTACGGTTCGTATCCCGGTAGTATGTACTGAGGGTGTTTTTTTCTAAATGCCACCCCACTCTCCCTCCGCGCAAACGCGTGTGCATCTTTACAATTCTACGTTCCTTTTCTCTATTTCATTAGCATATATAATATATGCGTGTAACTTGAACGGGTACTGAGGCGCGGTGAAAATAGCAAATGATAATTCCTAGGGCCTTGCTTAGACATATTCTTCAGTGGGATTAAAACAATCTGTGATTATTCTAGGGCGAGCTGTTTTGTGTTTCATGCCCCGAAACACATGCGATGAGCAAGTTATTACGTATTTCTAGCACTCTATAATGACAGCTCTACACTTCGGATGCCACAACTATTTGTATCTCGACATCTTAAATCAAACCAATGTATAAGTGCCGTTAACCTTATCCCGGACCAGGGTCGGGTCGTGTGGATGGGTAAATAGCGAGCGAGCACTGTACTTGTCTTGTGAAGCTTTGCTGTGAGCTCCTGAATGTTTGATCGCGTGCCTGTTACTCCAACTGGAGCAATGTCAGGGGCTAACTCGACTGCCTTCAATGTTTTAATAGTCTGCATTTGATACCGGCCTCAATCCATACTTGGTCAACGCTCCTGATTGGCTCCCTGTTCTTCACTATATCACACGCCTTTAAAATCATACATATATAAAAACAATTCATAGCTCTATTTTAATTTTTGTACCGTGCGTTTGTGGGGAGAGAGAAGGGGAACTTATTCAGGATTATACTAGGTCGGAATTCAAACCCGATCTACCCGTCACTGGAAAATTAGATTAGTAGAAGAGCTTGACGTTTAATCCGCGCTCCCACTACTATGGTGCCTCATGGAGGAAAAAATAAAAAAAGAACCGAAACTAAAGAAAAATAGACAACGATTATTATTTCTTGCACTAATGTAAGTATACGTTAGGGAAAATCCGGTACTTTTTTTTTTCTTTTGCATGAAGAGTAAGGTTAATTTCTTTTAGGGTAACCTAGTTCTCTCAAAATGAAACGGCGTTAAAAAAAATATTCACAATCTGACCAAAGGATATTTGCTTGATAATTTTTTAATGTTATAATAAAGCGGCCCTTTATAAAATATCAATTTAAAATTCTAAAGACACTTGATTAGACCAGTCAGGCAAATAGTATACCTGAATTAGTGAGAAGGGTGCACAAGGGTTGGTTTTTTTAAACATTGGTTTCCCATCTTCCTGCTAAACAAATTGGTAGATACTTCCTCCCTTAACACTTAAAAACAAAGCAATTTTTTTTTTGCTACTCATTTTAGGCCTTCGAAAAACTTACACAAACTAATTTTAGTGCAAGTGGAGTAATTCGCTGAAATGGCGTTTAGTCTATAAAAAAAAAAAGCTATAATTTTGTTAAATGTGTTCAACTCCAGCTCTTTTCTTGGATTATAGAAGATGAATATTTATTGGTTTTTTAAGGGAGTTAATTTATATTTGTATTGGAGATAGTTATTACAAACCTTGATTACTGTTTGTTGATTAGTTCCTGTGAGCTATATTTATCAAATATGAAAGTTTTGATGAATGTGGTCACAATGTCCTGTCAATAGTTGTGGCAATTTTTGTTAGTTTAATATACCTGATCGTTATAAAAAAAAGTTAACAGACCTCATTTCTACCACAATTTATCTCAGTTTGACCTAGATCTAGACTTAAAATAAAATCTACGTGCAAGACTTGAGAGTCGAACGAATGTTGAAGAGGAGAATAAAGAAGAGCTTACAAGAGATTTACTGATAACGGGTGAAAGGGGGGCCATAAACAAATCAAATATGAGTGTGCATGAAGTCGAAAGATCGTTTAAAAAGCCTTACGATGTTAAGAAGCTATTTCTCCTTGCACTTTTGTTCTCTAGGCATTTAAGAAAAACGGCACCAAATTAAATTAATATCCACTGCATTCACACTGAGATTCGATTCTCGAGCCGACGGTTTTTCAAATATGATTAATTGCCGTGGTTTTCCCCATCACTTCTTCACGCTGTGTATTGAACTTCCTCTAAAACTATCCTCCTAATCCTTACTCCTCCAATCAAGCTATAAATAATCAATCGATAAACAACAATTTCGTTGGGGAGTATATATTGTATTAGGTTTGTCCACGCCATTATTACTGCTGTTTTAAAATTTAAATACAATCATAGTAATGTTTGCTGACTTGTCCGCCCACGGACTTTGAGCAGCCGAGCTAGTACGTACTAAAACAACTAAATACTGTATATAATGTATTCTCTTTGCTGCACTGGCCGAATATAAATATAGTGATAGTACCCTAAGTCGTACACTGTTTAACTAATAACAATTTAAAATAAACTCTCGGTATACGTGATTTAGTGGACTAAATATAATAATAAGTTATATTTTCTCAATCTCTAACAAGAAACCTAGAATTTCACTAATTAATCATACCATTAAAAATTGATATTGTTTTTGATGGAAATATGATCCAAGAGAGTAGAAATTCCGCATCCACTTCAGAGTATCTGGGTAAAGCTCACTACTACTTGTCGAAGCTAGCAAATAAAAACATAAAGAGGTGATGGGCTCGGGGTAATTCATTCTCAATAGCAGAACATTCCCGAAGAACTAAACTACAAACTTATTTTTGATTTGACCAAACTAAAATAAAAATATGTTCAGTATTGATTTAAAATAATAAGGAACTAAGATGTGTTATTTATCGATAGGCGTACACATTGTTATATTTATTGGTCAAAGAAGAGAAAGGAATGGTTCGAGAAAATAAAATTATGACGCCAAAGGAAAAGAGAGGAATAGCATAAACGAGGGATGAAGTGTTATAGGGAGAAATATATAAAGTGGAATAGGGAGGGAATGATAAATTGAGGGTTAGTGATAATGAGAGAGGTATATCTAGCAAGAGAGAGCCGGAGTGATACACCGAGAGAGAATATGAACGAAAGAGCTGGAGATGTACATAATGGACGAAGGGGGGAGAGAGAGATAAAGATAGATATAGTGATATATAAATATATGGCGTTTTTAATTTGAGAATTAGTAAAGTTTGAGTTTCCAAACGCTTTATCAGCATTTTTTTTTAAACATCTTAAATAGTACGAAATAAAGGAATAACCCAACTCTGTATATTAGTTATACTCCATTCACGGTAGGATTTACTCTCTGAAAGGTCTTTTTTCCTACCAATATCCTACTATATAAGAGCTTTCTGTTAGGGAAAAAGGCCTTTAAGAAAACAATTCCTACGCTGAACAGACTTTAGCTTTCTAGTTTAATCTTTCAGATGTAGCATTACAGCTTCCATTTGTTCCTTAGTTGTAGGAACGTGTGTCCAGTCTTTATAGATTCTAACACCATCTGCAAAGCCACCATATTTCACCTCTCCCGACAAAATTGATAGGCCCTTTCGCTCTCGCCCATAGAAATTCTCGTGTGTTGATGTAATTATTCGGTTCAGAAAGTCCACCTTAAATACCTCAAATAAATGAAAATAAATGCTAAACATGATCTCACTGAAAATCAGCTTGGGTCGCGCGCGCTATCCAATAACCCATCGCCTTACCTTACATCTGCATAGAATTACATAAATTAAGAATGTGCATTTGTTTAAAAATAGTATTAGATTAAATTGCGGCCTTAATAACATAATATTGGACTATATAGGCCTAATTATTGAAAAAGTTGGAAATTGACCTTGGAAAACCTGTAAAAGTCTGGGAATTAAAAAAAAATTATTGACCGGATACCCTCTTCATTCTTTGGCTAGTTTGATATTTCTTCATGTGGTTTGTGTTATCCCCCTCTCCCCCTTTCAACTCCTCCCTGGCAAATCTTGACTAGTTACGCCACTGTAAACTTCTGTAAGGCCAGTGTGGTCGGCCCTGGCTGCGTCCTTAAGCACTTCCATATCCTACGTGTCATGATGGCCTACTGACCCACTGACGAACCGGCGGCGGATAGTATCTCACACTTTATCGACCCAACAATCGTGTCCCACGTACGGAACTGTCCTGCGCGGTTTACGTGCTATCATTGGAAATATTACGTTCTGATCTGTATGTGCCCCATCTTATTTTAACTTTGTTCAAACCCGCTCCAGTGTCTGAATGGTCTAAGGCGTCACTCTCGTGTTATACTGGCCTGCTGATGACGGAGAGATCAGGCTTAGAATCCCGCTTGGTTCTACTGTGTCGTCGCCCCCTCCCCTCGCCCCTAAATGTTTTAGCTCTCTCCTTAAACGAAAATCCAGATAGATTACATCTAAAACAATTCCCCATCTCCACCCCATTACAATTATTATCATATATGCATACAACCTGTGCATATGTTAGACGCGGTGGGAACAAAAAGTTTAACATACACCTATATGATTGGTAAGCAAACGCCCATTTTCTAAGTATACAGATTGTTTCAGTACACAACTTAAAACCTGATATTGGTCAGTGGGCACTGCCTTGCTACATTTCCATTCCTGTCGCTTTGCGTTTTGTTTAAAGTCAAACCGTTAACGGATTGCTGTGAGAGTGTAAACCCTTATCCCACCAATGGTAAATTTGCCGTTAATTGATCACTGACAAAGGGCAGACCCCAATCACACAAACGGTAAATTAGTCGTAAATATACCACTGAGAAAGAATAGACCCCAATCAAACAAATGGTTAATTGGTCGTAAATATACCACTGAGAAAGGGTAGAATCGAATCACACCTATAATAAATTTATTGATCATGCCAAGAATCTAACCCGAGACCCTTAGCTCATCAGAAATACACGCCATTGACTCTGTAAAGAAGGTGGACTGTCACTTAGGTATTTGCTGGTGGGATCGCGGAACACGTCAATAAAATTTATAAACAGTAAATGCATTCATCTGCGTCACTCTGGGTAGAATCGGGGTCTTCTAAACATGTGTTTGGCCACTAAACCACAGCGACTCTGTGTGTACACTTTATGAACCAATTAATTTTATTATCACATGACTTACAAACTAATATGATTCTAAATCGGAACCAACCCCCTAGTCCCCTCATCAAATTGGAAGAAGAAACCCAAGTTTAAATAATAAGTTTTTCGGCCATCCCTAGAATCGAACTTGGCAGCCTTGACTCTGTAAGCAGACTTGCTACCAATGGAGTTAAGTAGTTTGTCAATTATCGATCCTCTTATCAAGCGTATACCCGGGGCGGACCAACTAGTAGGTTAGATATAGGAAATGACAAATATGACTTTTAGATTTAGGTGGTTACTCTTATCAAGCGTAGAGAGGGAACATTGGTTTCCATGATTGTTACTGTGCCTAGCGGATAAATGCATAACTAAACACACATGGACGTTATACCACGAATCACCTACAGCAGTAGTTTCCAACTTAGGGGTTGCGGCGGGTTTAATGTGGGGTTGCAATGCTTACCCACTAGTGTAATTAATTGATGAAACTCCGAACGGTTAGTAAGATGCACCGACAACATCATTTGAAAATTAAGATTTGAACGCTTGTAGGGTATCAAGGGATATTGATGGTCTTGAGAGACAAAACTTGGGGTCATCTCCTGCCAATTCTAGAAACCATTGACATACAGTCTAATTTTTATAGTAAGAATCACACTCGACAGCTAGAAAAGCTACTAGATCTATTTTCGTGTAGTGCGTATAAACCGAACGGGTAGTAAGACGCGGTGTTAATAATAATAATAATAATAATAATAATAATATTTTCGTGTATTCTTGCGCCAAACCATATGTTTTGCAACGGCACATGATATAAAAATGTTACTAGACTTATTTTTTTTTACAACAAAGGTATTTTTTATTACTTTAGTTTGTATTGTGTTTGTATTATAGTTAAATATAATTTAAGTACTTTTCCTAAATAAATTTATATTTTAATAGAATAATAAATAATATTTTTTTTATCTGAACCCATCTTCTTGTTATCAATATTGTAATCGTAATAATCATCATTGTCAGTATTATCAATATCATTATTATATGTATATAATAATGTAATTAGACAGTGCATGTATGTATGTATAAAAGCTTTGATAAGAAATATTACACATAAGTCACTTTTAATATTCCAGGGCTGTCTTTTATAACTACGTAACTTTCAGGCCTTAAGGAACTTGAAAGTTCATAGCCGCCAGAACGTATACTCCATTCACGGTAGGAATTACTCTCAGAGAGGTCTTTTTTCCTACCAACATACTACTATATAATAGCTTTCTGGTAGGAAAAAAGGCCTTTCAGAAAACAATTCCTATGCTGAACAGACTTTAAGCTCGCCATTCAACTCTATCCTGAGTCTTGACATAATCTCATCCAATCCCTAACCTGACAGTACCCCCCTTCACATCTATTTTAACATTATACTCCCATTTACTTCTTGGTCTACCTCCAGGTTTCCCAACTAAAATCTTGTGTGAAAGCCTATCATCACCTATTATTATAATATCTTCCTAAGGATTACTGTGTAAGTGGCCTTTCCGTAACTTATTGAAAGAGCAAAATATATTATTAAAGCTATTTTGTTTTTTTGTTTCACGGTTATGTCAACAACATTTATTATAGTGTATGAAATAATAATTTTGAAAGTATAATATTCACACCTGTATCTACTTACTGGCCGCCAAAATAAATAAATATGTTTTTTATAACTTAAAGAAAGAAACATACAAAATATTATTTTCAAAATTAAACGTCTTTATCATGTAAACACATGCGCATTAACACAACCAAACACAGTTTGTATGACATCAATGACCTTCATTTCGCCTGGTTCGCCATCTTAATTTGTGGAGATAAGGCAGCCTTTTTAGAACCTCTCGTTTGTAAAGCATTTTTTTAAGTGAACCACATACGCCTCTTCCACAAAAAAGACACTTGCAAACGGTTAATTTTACAAGTTTGGCTTTCAATAATTTAAAAATGGTTACAGTAAAAAGATAATTAAAAACAACGTTTTGACTGTCAAAAGTGACATCACCTCAACATATGATTTGGTAGATCATGTGGTTTGGTGAATGAATACACGGTAACTTTTCCTAGCTGTCACCATCACTCCGATGGCGAATCGACTTTACACATCTTTTATTTACACAGTGAGGCTTTTACCAATTAATAATTTATAAACTAAAACACTTTATAAGAAACAACTACCCCTCTTAGAGGTAATTTGAGTAAGGGCTTCCTCCCAGATGGTTTTAACGGCTTCTACGTTAAACTTCCTGTCGCGGCCCGTGTTTGTTCTATCGTTCTTTACTCTGTGCCCACACCATTTCCATCGGGTTGTACTGGAAGTGGTAGGGAGGTAAACATAGAACTTGGTGCTCATACCCATTGACCATTTCATCCGCGTGCCCGCCGATGCGAGAAGTAATATATAATAAGCACAATTCTTGGAAGTTTCAGTGCGAGGCTGTAGTGTATTTGTTGTGGTCTCTCTATGTACCGCAGTTCTTGATACTTTATTGTTTGGGAGATGACTTTTAAAGTGTGGTTAAGAACATTCTCACGTAACCCTTCAAGACCTCGATAGCAAGCGAATCGATTGTGTCGTGCTGGACTAGTATTATTAGCACCACTTCAACTCTTGCCTCGGTATTTTTTAGACGAAGATGAGTATTGATTCTCCATCTCGAGACGTCTGTTCTGTCCGACTCGTTCACTTTGATGACGCGAGAAGCGTTCCTCGCCAACGAATGTTATTGCTCGTCCATTTTGTCATTTGTTTCCTACCAAACTAAAATATTTCTTAAGGACCGTCAAGAATGGAGTATTTTACAGTTTATTTGAACTCTTCCGAAATTGAGTCGTACATCTCTCTTGAAACATGCAGATCAAAATAATTTTGTGACGCTGTTTGGAAGGTTGATGCACAAACGTATTATATATATATATATATATATATATATAATTGTATATTATATATATATATAATTATATATATATATATAATTGTATATAATATATATAATTATCTTAAGTAATTTAACTGGATTCAATGTCGTATAATCTGGTTTGCCAATGACAAGTTGAAGGATCGAATTCTTGCTGAATGTACTTGGGGTGGCTTAAGTAGTTTCTCTCCACGCAAATGCGGCTACATTCACTCTAATACATTTTTTATCCCTTCTGTACCATCTTAATTAAATGCGGATGGCTTGGGGAGATGTTATAAAACGCGACGAAAAAGAAATTCGAATAAAATTTGACTTTGTTAATAATTTTGTTTAAATATTTCAAAATGTTACCTCTGCTAAATAATTCAGTAGCAATTCAAAATAGGACATACTCACAAGTAATTAAAATAATGTATTTATAACTTATATGAGTATTTAGTCGAAAAAAAAAAGGAAATACTTTTACTAATGTCTTGAATTTAAATACGCGTATTAAAATAAACCAAGCCATTTATTTGTAGGTTACTGTGATAAAGTTGCTGTAAGTGTATACTTCATCGTATGACGAATTTTTTCTACATACATTTATTTACATTTCTGATTCAGTTCCAAACATGGAATAATAATACCTTTCTCTTTTCGCCTCTTAGTACTCCACTCCATACTCCACCAAGTGTTTTAATGTTTTATCTCAGCGAGACACTCGTTTCTTATCTATAATATAATTTCCTAATGGGTGTGTGTGTCTTTTAACACCCTCCCGAAGCCCCGCAATGACCTAGAAAACTGAAACTCTTCACACTTATTGTATAGACCACGGGACAGACCCAAGCGGAGCTGGATTTTCGATTAATTTTTGTTGTCTTGTATTAATTAACAAGAAGAGTTTTATCCTAGTTATTCAGGTTCAGGTTTATGGAAGATCTTGATTTGCTTGGAATGCACATTGTATGTTTACTATTGGCAGTATAAAGCCACAACCTAGTCACCGGGGGCTGGAATATATCATTGATAGCTCTTAGTAGCCGATCATATTCACACTTTCATCACAGACGGTGCCTTAAAATATGAGTGAATACTATCCCTGAGCACGGGACGATCTATGGATAGATCAGTGGTGAGAGCATTGGCGTACCAAACCAAAGTTCCCTGGCTCGATTCACATGTCCAGGTGGCATTTTTCAATTTATTCGAATATTTAAGTTTGGTTTCGCCTCTTCCACTTTTACCCACACTGAGTCTTGACGAGATCTAGACGCATGTTGCCATGTGGTCGGTAGCCAATGGAAATTCTCAGGAAAGACATTAAATCGACGAATATCTGTATCGATGGGCACGTGGGCACAAATCTAGCTTGTTTGTAAGTTGTAAGTTTGCTTGTGTCATGGAGGTTGGGGTTGGAATCCTGGTGGTGTGTACTGAGGGAGGTTTTTACTAAATGATTTTACACTCTCTCTCCTCGCTAATGCGGGTCAATTTCCTATAATCTTAGCCCTTTTCATCCTTAACTTATTAATGTAAATATGCGGGTAGTCTAGACGAGTAGTTAGACGCGTTGCTTAAAAACATGTCGGTGAAGACTTTTGTGACGATTCTATTGCTCTCTGCATGGCCGCCTTATCAATAAATCTAAATAATGACAAACACACACATCAACATTCGTATGTTGAACCAAGAAATGTAACTATTGGATTGTGTATAACCCGAATGGTTAGTGAAACGCAATTGGGGAGGGGGGGTATCAAAGAAATAATCTAATTCAATTTTGAATTCACCTTGCTTTGTTCGCACCTGTTGCGAGTGTACACGTCAAACTAATTACTGAACAAGTGGCTTTATTTTGTATGGCTTTTAAATACATTTATGCCGCCATTAATCTATTTGAGTGCCGTAATGGGTAAAGCTTGTGTGATAAGTGCCTTCTTTGAAGATAAAAATAACTTTTTGCTATATCTAGAATTGCCTGTTTTATTATCTAAAGTAGTGAGGAGTGACTGTTTAAAATCTCTTTGTTTTAAGGTCAATGTCCTTTGTTATTTATTCTATTTTGCGACACGATAAAGTAATTTCATCAAATGTCAGTTATTCAGAAAACGTAAAATAGAAAAATTATTGTCTCTTTTATATATTATCACGATCACTTTTACCTTCCCAGTATAAACATAAGACGTATTATAATTTTAAATATAATTGATACATACGGAGAAAAAACACGTTGGAAACTAATAACTGATTGTAATGATTTTATGCCAGTAAACCTTTGCGAAACTTTCGCACATTCAACTCC
>CABFWB010001410.1:96263-109648 GCA_902151455.1 Timema bartmani
CCCCCCCCAAAGTAGTCTTTTGTTGGTTGTTCAAATTAAATACTCGGCGAAGTGTATACACAAAATAGCAAAGAGAGTTTATTTTCTGTAATTGATAAAAAAAATATTGTTTGATATTTCTTTAGAGTCAAATTTTAAACAAACAGTGTGTTTTAACGTAAACTGATTCTGCTATGTCAGAAGTAGGTAAAAATAATCCTATCCACTGATACCTTATTCATCGCTGTAGGCTTTGTATGAGTTGAGAAAAAGGGATGTTGAAATAATATATAGGATAGAATACAAAGTGAAACCATTTAAGGTGGGGATCTAGGGAACTCGAGGTTGTAATTATGTATTTACTTTTTATCATTTTATGTAGACCTGAAGGTTTTTAGTTTATTTAGACTTTTTCGTGTGGGATGTAGGGGACGCGAAAAAAGACCAGTGTTTTTGCAGTTTTTATAACAAATAATTTTCTTTACCATAATAAATAAAATATTTCTTCAGTACAAACATAGAGTTGAATTTTTTTGCACATTGTGACATCAACAGTTGTTAAATATCTGTCATGACTGAGTAAAGTGGAATTAAAATACTTTTTAAACAAAGATAAAAAGTAGGCATTAAATTCCAGGACACCCTTGACAGATATTCTAGAATTGTTGCGGTCACCAAGTTAATAAAATTAAACTCTCTGTTCGTATTGACACAATATTTGATTTATTTTGACCCCACCTCCCAATAAATAAATAAATATTTTTTGGTATAATAACTGCAAAACACTTATCTTTTCTCTCGTCCCTTGCACTCCCACCTTAATCTAGAGATCAGAAATAATAGTTTGTTTTAGTACTGTGCTGAAATTTAGAATATTGACCTTAGTCATCTCAGTATACCAGGCCGGTATTTAAACCCCGACCGTCACCGGCAAACTATATAGGATGAGTATTGGTGCCTTTGTCTTCTTGCCCGCTGGTGCGCTTGTGAATTATTTAATTCATTCGAAATTTACTGTAATGATTGGATAGAGGATTTGTTGGAGTAACTTACAATAGTGACCGCAACATCGTGGAACTTGCGTTATGGAGACACAACTATTTCGACATAACATATTTACGCGCGCGTGCGTGTATTTATATGAAGTAGTATATTCTCCATAAATATAGCCACTTGTTTCTTATAAAAGTGAGGAAATCAACAACATTATTTTATTTGTATGGATAAAAATAATTGTTGAGTTATTGAACATGTACGTTTTTATTGAGGTACCAATTAAACAAGTTGAACAAATTTATAGTCAACTATTTTGTTACCTGCATCGGGGCTGAATGGTCTGACGCCTCATTCTCTTTTTGGACCAGTCTGCCGGTGACGGTGGGATTGGGGTTCAAATTCGTGTCGGGTTTTCTGAGGCTGATTTTTTTCTAAATGGTTTCTCCACTTTACTTTCACGAACATGCGGGTACATTTCCTCTGAAATTCTATCTTCCTCATTCCTATCCCATTAGCTTATTTGATGTATGCTTATAATCCGAACGGGTACTAAGGCGTGGTGAAAAAAAAAACACAGAGGAGATGCTGGTATAATGGAATAGTCGGGCAATACGGATTACCATTGTTTCTCATATATTAATGTTAAGTGTTACAATCTATCGTTAACTATTTCAACTATTACAGAAAACAATTTCGAACAGCTAGTGACGCCCTCAATTCGACAGATCAACTGATTGTTTTGTGAGAGAAGATTGTTTGTTTTGGCTTTTACAAAAACTTTTGTAGGCTAGTGTTTATCATGCTATATTTCTTTACTCTAAATGTTCTTATTAATTCTAATCAAATCATTAGGTTAAGGCTCACTCATGCTTATATTTGAGTTAACACATTATTTTACTGTAATTTTATTATAACTTAACAAAAATATTGTTAACCAAAATTGCGAGCTGGGCAATAAGGAATACTACTATTCCATAATGCCCACATATTTTTCAAATATTTGGCAAGTGATTTATTTTGTAAACGTAAGCTTAAACATTTTTCCTAACACCTAAGAAATCTATTAAGAGAACAATGTAACCTGATACAATATTTTAGTCTATTATATTTAATAATTCATTATTAATACTGATTTATTAATTAGTTATTTTTTACTAAAATGTATTATTTCAATGATTCGTTAATATTACTATTTTATTGTTTTATACATAATATTTGCATGATTTTTTACACTTTCTTATGAAAAATTTGTTAGTTTTAGTAAATATAATTAATTTTTTATATAAAATGTTTAGTATTTCATATTGCCCTCTCTATTTCATATTGCCCTCATTTGTTCCATATCTCTCTTAATTGCTCCTACAGGACATTCAAAATTATTAATTTTGTTTTAAACACTAAAAATACTTAAACACATTAATTATAAGTTTAATATGGAACCCAATGATAAAATGTGAAAATACGCTTTGGTATTCCATATTATCCGCACTTCCTCTACTATTAGGTCCATTGTTAGAGTGGATGCCATGGATAGTGTTGCAGACTTTTTGAGCTCATTCATGACTAATAAATTCATCCTGTTCCTAAAGTGCAATCGCTAACATCGCGGACAACCCGTATCTGCATCAGAACCCCCGACTGAAAAAAACCCCTCTCTCAACCCTCCTTAGCAAACCAACTAATCCCATGTATGTGCGCAGTTCGATGTAATCAATAAGATCTCGTGTTGTTTGCACTGTGCCGAGGGGGATGGGGGGTGAGAACCTATGGTAGATCGAACCTAGAGTGCGGTAGGTCCGTGTATTGTCGCGCCTAAGTACGCATGTGCCGGGTGGAAACATCGATCGCCGCCAGAAACTGGGTCACTCGACGAAATGGGACAGGGCCGTTGGAGCCTGCTTGGCCCACTTGTTTTGTCACAGCGTGATGCCTCGTTGAAATCCCCCCGCACCACAAGCGCTGTTGGGGGGTGTCGAATGTCGATACTGCGCCACCAACACTTTCGATACTTTTTCTCACAGCATAGTGTGTTTAAAAAAATATAGTAGTAAAAAAAAACTCCGGATTACTTCCGGTCTCCCTAGCTAAGTGGGCGGATTGGCAGCGTAAGGAACCCTGGTTCAATTCCGACTAGCTCTAACGAAGACATTTATTATTTACATACGGGCTTATATCTACAGTAGCCCCATGACTTCTTTGGTGCTGACTGACAGTTCACAGCTGACTTCTGACAGTCAACATTTAGGTATATACCTAAATTTTGACTGTCAGAAGTGACAACTGCTAAAGACATGTTTTTTGAAGATCATATGGTTCGGCGTAGGCATACATAATTTGGTCTGGTAGCTTTTCAAAGCCGTCAGAAGTCAGCTGTGAGCTGTCAGTCAGCACCACAGAAGCTAAAACTGAGGTATAGTTAGTTAATATATAGGCGTTGGAGCTGGTAAAGTAATATTAGATGTCATATTTTAAACTAGTTTTTTATTGTTCTTGGTTGATATAGGACTTTTAACTAGTCTGTTTGAAAAAATACCCGTTAAATATCACCGATAACATAGCCATAATAATGTTGAATCACTTTTATAGATGGTTTATGACAACCTCGTTTTTTCCGGACTGTTAAAAATCAACTTCTAATCCGCATCGATGGGGTCATGGTCTAACGCGTCATTCTCGTGTGTTGGTTTAGATTGCTGGTAACTGGGATATCGGGCTTTGAATCTTGGCTGTGTTCCCCAAGTGTGATTTTGTATAAATGGTTTCTCAATGTCGTTTCAAGCAAATACGGGTAATTTTCCTCTAAAATTCAACCTACCTCATTCCTAGGCCACTAGCGTAATTAATGTAGGGCCTATGCTTGTACAGCACGAGTAGGTACAAATAAGACGCTGTAGAAAGAAAAAAAACATATTTACTCATCCGCCTCAAAAATAGTTTTTGTCATTTTGACAAGAGATGCCTCTCTCAAAGATTGTTGGTCATGGACAACCCAACCCCTCAACGATATTTTGTGAGTTTTGATAAGTGAAAAAGGTTGAAGTGCATTGCCAAAGTATAGAGTACAATTTTCATATGAAGGGCCTTTTTAAAATACAAATAGATTTTTTTTTGCGGTCAACTCAACATTAACACTTTACCATATTACTAGAACTATTTCAAAGGTATTGATAATATTTATCAAAAGTTACAACTCCAGATCACATGGCTTGACGTATGCATACGTGAAAGTATATATAACTAATATAGAGGTCACATAAGATTATTCCAACTAAAATTGGACCTCACATTTGGTGTTTAGTCAAATGTTTCAAAAAATAATCCAGTTTGTCACTGATTCAGACAATAGCATACCAAGCTCTAATTAACTGCATTCACATATTCACTAGATTGAAAAACTACATCTGGGCACGGGAATTGAACCCGGGACCTTTGGCTTAGCGTGCTACTTCTCTCCCACTGAGCTATCCAGGGATCGTCTCGTACTCAGGGTGCTTAAAATATGAATGGAAAATGACCTTGAACACGATTATTGCAATATGAAATGCAAGGACTTGTGGAGGATACTCCTTTGGCGACACGATAGAGGATGTATCATCAGCATGACAGAGCTCCGCCACATTATGCTCGTGCAGTGACTCACTACCTAAAGCAAACTTTCCCTGGGCGATAGATTGATTGGCCCTGGTGGTCCGATTGTTGGGCCGCCACGCTCTTAGGATTTCAGTCCCTTAGAGTATTATTTATGGGAATGGTTGAGAACGGAAGTTTACCAAACAAAGCTGAATACATGAGAACAATTGATTGGCCGCACTTTAAATGCCGCTACTCGTATAAGAGAACGGCAAACTACATTCAAGGAAACTACATACAATCTTAGGACACTAGTTGTGAAGTGTATTGACGTTAACGGTTCAATTTTTGAGCATTTGTTGCTAAAACATAAAACGTATAACATTCATGCTCAATTCAAACAGTTGTATCTATGAAACTATTGAGAATAATAAACCTGTTAGTTTAATTAATTTTTTTCTTTTACATTGACCCATACTATCGTCTCCCAAAATATTCCACTCTCCCCCTGACTTACCTTACTCTTACCCGCTTCGGTGGTCTAAGGTGTCCCTCTCGCAATAGACTGAGAGATTAGGGTTCAAACCCTGTTGGGTGTAGTGAGGGTGGTTTTTCTCAAATTGTATTCCACCCTCCCTCCGTGAAAATACGGGTATAATTTTAAATAATAGCCTTGATCATCACTAACATTAGGGTATTTGGTACATACGCGTATACAACCCATACAGACATTATGATGTGGTGTTAAAGAAAATATGTATAGTATAATACTTCTAAATGTGAATTCGGGAAGGAAATGAGAGATTAGAGAAGATGGATAAGTAGAGGGGGCAGCCAGTCGCCATTTGCAAATAACGGCAAAATATGTAGGACACCGGCCATAAGGTCACGTTAATGTTAGTAAGTGTTAGAATTGGGATTATTTGTCGCTTACATACATTATTTATTTATGTTAATTTTTGAAAACTAAACACTATCACTCAACCTTAATCCACATTATTAACAGCTTTAGTGGGATCAATATGGCCTACCCTTGGAAAGTGATCAAAGTATCCTGTAAGCCAATACGTAGATTTTTAAAATTTGGCATTAGTTTTTTTAAATACAATTTTGACTTTACTTGGATGTATTCAATTATTTTTTGTTATATTCATTTTGAGAAATTTATCGTAGAAAATACAATAACCTATATTTGATAAATACTACGTGTTTGGCCCATATTGGGTCCAAATCAGTTGAATTTAACAATTTTTAAAATGTTTACTTATCACGTTCTCTCTTTTATAGTTGCGATATTTATTTATTATTATGTAGGCTGTTTATTTACCACTGTTAGACCACATATATTGAGTTAATTATTTTCATAATATTTGCCAACCTTTATCTTCCTTTTTTGTTTTAAAATTGACATTTTATAGAGCTATTGCTTAACGCCCCGGTTTACTATTTTGTTTGCAAAAGGTTTTTTTTTTCAAAGATTTTAGGTTATAAATGATCAAACGTTGATATTCTTTCAAGCGAGTTGTATTTGGCTACAGAGTTTGGTTAAAACACGATGTTCTTTTTATTATTGTTCACATGCCTTTGAGCTATCTATTATATTGTACCCAATACGGTATTTGGAACTACTGAACGCTTCCAAGGCTTCTGACGTCTAACTTATTTAATGAGGCCTAGGTCAATTCAAGTTGTGCGGGCTGATTACGTCACGAATGTCACATGACTTTAGGGAAATGGCTGGTAGCTTTCACTAAACACACATGTATTTCACAGATATCATATTCGCACCCTCTTCCCTCTCGCGTCTCCCGTCCGTCCATCATCTTATTTATCTAGATGCTACAAATCTTCTTTCAACCTAATTATATAATAACACAATGACCACATACAAAATTCGTGCTCGTTTATTATTTCTTCTCAAGTGCAATACATTTCCTTTGTATCCAACAGCTTATCTTAGTCGATATCGTGTTTGCCTTCGTTTAAGGGTTCCGGGTTCGATTACCGGCATGGCCGATTTTTTTTTATCATTGGTTCATTGTGTGTCTACCCTTTCACAGTGATGAATGAATGAACGAACGAACAGGGACCTGATGTTGCGTTTTTTCTAACTTTATAAGTCGTGTGCTAATATAAACAGTCGGTTCACAAACTGCATGTTAAATAACTAAAAAAATGTGTATCTAAGTTTGTATATTATTAATTGATAATTTCTCAAAGTGCTATTGAGAGATGACAATTCTACAATAGAGTTTTCTAAATAAATTTCAGATCTTTGAGTCACAAGGGAAGCGTCGAAAGGGATGATGGGTAAACTTTAAAATTGGGATATTTCGGTTATATTTGTTCAATTGATATAAAATTTTCCTAAAAAAAAAAGAAGTAAAAACTCTTCTGAAAATCTACTTTTTATTTTATTTTATATATTTTAGCATCGTGTCTTACTACCCGTTCGGGATGTACGCTTAAATACTAACTACGCTAATGGACTAGGAATTGTGAAGCTTGAATTTAGAGGAAGTGAATAAGCATTTGCGTAGAGGGAGAGTGGAAAACCATTTAATAAAAACCACCCCCAGTTCACCCGATTGAGATTCGAACCTCTATCTCCCAGTCCTCGGCAGTCTAGCTCAATGTGAAATTAGCGCGTTAGCTAACTACGTCACCGAGGCGGGTATCTACTTATATCTTCACTCACTACCCGTATGTATTAGCCATGACTTACACTGTTATCACTGCACAGGACAGTGAGGATAAATTTAAGGAAATTTTCCTAAAGAATTACCTATAATATATGAATGAAAAAAAATACCTATTTTAGTAGTTCGAGATCAAAATCTTGTTGGACTTCCAGTTGAATCTGAAGCACCCTACCGGTGTTATAATCATTAGAAATGTAGTTTGTGTGCCGCAAATATATTCATCCTAACAGAGCATCTTGGTAAATCTTTGGGCCTTGGAAAGTATAGTTAGCCTCGAGGGATCCTGAATAGTATTAACATGTCATATTGGCACGCGTGAGGGACCACAAGACATTTACAACCCATCGTAATATGAGACTGAACACGATCTAAAGACAATCAGTCCAGATACGCCTCAGGTCATGACTACTTGTGTGTTCCTCGGCAGTGAAGCTGCATTATCCTAGATTATGCTTTAATTATTGTGCCGGAATATTCTTCTTGATTTACAAGCGAACATAAAATATTTAAAATGTATTTGAAGGGATCTTTGAATATAAAGAGATATCTCTTTCTTAACCGCGTACTCTTAACATTTTTTTATAATTTGCTTTATCCTTGCTTTTATTTGTATGTTTATTTTCCCGTAGCTGCCGCAATAAAGCCAATCCATTTTATTATATATAGCTGGAATATGTACCTTGATTTTCTTACAAATGGTCGATCGGATCACTTTAAAAAAAATACATACATTTTACTTTATTATTGGCGTTATTTTATAGGAATTGATCATATATAACAAAAGTGACAGCGGCACCTATGGACACGTGAGTTAAAAACTCATTCTAGCTGTCACATATGCCCATTCCTAAGAAAATCTTGGTATAGTTAGAAAATGTATCCAACCAAAGCACATAACTACATTATACAATTTGTAGGCGGCGGGATTAGATGTGTATTTGCCCAATTCTCTCAGAGCAGGTCTGGGCAAATATTTTGACTGAAGGGGCCAAATTTAGGATCTAAATATGAGAGTGGACCACCAAATAAACCACCATTCGGAAGACGCAATTTATTATCAATAAAAAAATACTTTGGCATATTAAAAAGGGAGGACAGTATATAAAAATAAGTTATTCTACAGTAACATGGAAATTAATTAGATGAATGCAGTATTTTAATTTCTTTAATTACTTCTTTGATGTCAGGTGTAAATAAAGTAGTTGAGTTTATTCAAACTGATTCTAAATATTCATCGGTGTGTTTAATATAACTTGTATATATAACTCGATAAAAATAATCTTTAAATCTAGATATTTTAGCACTTTTTTCCCCCGTAGATAAAGGATTATAGGTTACGGGCAGCATAAAAATATGTGAAGTGCCTCAATTTGCACAGGGCTTTTATAGAGGCTTGTTCTTACTCTCTTCTCTACATTGTGTATTCTCATCCTCTCTCTGTACAGTGTTGCATTATATTAAATATTAATATGTACTACACTTGAATAGCCCTACACTTTACGTATCTCTCTCTACCTATTATAGAGCAAGGCTCTTTTAGTTTTATTTACACAAAAAATAGACTCTAGAGCAGTCGGCAATCTTAACAATCAAATACATACCATAGTAGAATCTTGTATGTGAATGATGTTACAATAAAACTGCTCTATATCATTTATTTAAAACTAGCTAAAGTACACGGCACCCGGAATTTTCTTTGATCCAGACAGAAATAAAAAACTCCTTATTTTATTTCTTCCAATTCACTTTGAAAAAAATCTAAACAGAAATTTAAAATTCCAGCTTTGCACATGGTTCACTAATTTTAGAATTTGAGGCCTCTGCGTGCGGTAAATTCTCATGACGGACAAACAAACTCTTACATTTTTTTATTTTATTTTTAACATCGCGTCTTACTACCTGTTCAGGTTATATGCATATTTACTAGTTACGCTAATGAGTTATGAACGGGGAAGGATTAAGTTGGATGAAGTGTACCTGTATGTGTGTGGTGGTAGAGTGAAAAACAATTTAAGAAAAACTACCTTCTGTACACCCGACCGAGATTTGAACCCCGATCTTCCTGTCATCGGCAATCTATTCTAACACTCAGCAGTATAAAATATGATGTTTGGTCGTGCCCAAGTTATCCCACTTATTAAATTTAATTAGTAAAATATACGGCTACATGTGTTTATCTGCTATCAAAGGAAACCTATTGTCAAGATTTAATATCTCTAACCAAGGCCATACACAAAGGAACATTTTGAAGAAACACCAACAAAAACAATAAGGGAAATAAACAAATTTATGACGAACTTTAAATATGGTTAAGGATCGCCTAAAAGATTGTGTTTTGGTCATTAGTGTTTTATTTAAAAGGTACATTTTTTTAAAAAATGTAACCGATACAAGATTGAAAGCTATTTAGCTAGAAAAAGATATTCATGGGATTACTAAAAAATTTAACAAATCCTTTAACTCAATATTAAATTACAAATCCCCCCCTTTCCCAATATTCAAATTGAAATAATTACGTCTCAACTTTTTGTTTGTAAGCTTCCTTGGTTGCACTGATAGGCATATCTATTATCTATAATGGTTATGTATAGGTATATTTTTTTTTCACCATTATTATTTAATTCCCTACGATTCGACCAAGGAATTATTTTTGGGATTGAAGCCCCTACAACGTAACTCGCACTAGTATGAACGTAATGCCCTTGTAAAACATTTGCTAAAGATAAATCAACTTGAAATACTTAAATAAACACAAATTGTAAAACCATATTTGCATTTAGTTGCTTAATCAATACCAAACAGTACGATTTAAAAAAAAATGCTTACATACATATTTCTCAGTTTAACAGCGTAACATCGGCTTGAGCGTTCAAACGTTCGTATTTAGCAATACCAAATTCGCGGAAGATGCGAGCTCGTCCTTGTCTGTGGTCCTGGCCGACGCTCTTTCACTAGTTTTCAGCTATAGTTACTCAACCTGCTGAACGACAATTTCTTTCCTTGAAGTTGGAGGAAATCCCACTAGGTGGACTGGGGATGTACTAATACTTATTATGGGTAAATATTTTACTTTATTGCTTGAAATACATAAATTACTTTATTTCATTAATTGAAAAAACTAAAAAAAATTGGGAACCTTGGACACGGTCCTGGTGCCATAGCACCAATAACCCCCCTTGGAGCGGACTTGTTAGTGTGTACCTGGTTCCCAAGAAAAGTTGGTCTTAACAATCCCAATAGGGTTACACCTGGCTGGAACTGTGTGCTTGGAAATCCCTAATGAGGGTTCTGGACTTCCCTCTTAGTGATGACTGCTATTTTTTTTAAAAAGATGGTACACTCCTACCACAGGAGCTAAGATTGGTGGAGGCGAGAGCATTAAATTGTTTGTTCTCTCTGCTATTCATTGAGAGCTGGTCAGGTCTTTGTAATAGAGGTGATATCATTGATAGCCCACTACTCTTGATAATATGTTCACGGTGGTTTACAGGAGTTCTACCGATAGTGGCTTTAGGTTGTTCAACATTTTATACAAGACTCTTGGCTTTCGCAGAGGATCCGCAGAAGTGTTAGGAAGTGTGTATAGCGTTGGTAAAAGACCAAACTTCATTTCGATATTTTAATTTTCTGAGTAAGTTGAAGGCCACCCCCCTATTCCCCTCCACTTTTGGACACTTGTGGCAAATTATCGTCTTAAACAGCCGTTCCCCCGCCTTTAAGAAATCTAATTTTTAAAGGTCTGCGAGTAAGGTGAGGACACCACCTTTTGTTTCCTGTCTGTCTGGGTAACCTTAAAAACAAGCCAACTCCAGTAAAAACTATTTTCCCCGAGTATTTTAAAAAGTGGAAAAGGAGCTGTAACCAACCAACTAAAATATAAACTTTATTGTTTTGCTATTAAAATACTACAGATGTGTTAGAAGAAATAATACAATAAACGAGTAACCAGATTCGGTGCCCGCTTGGTCTAAGGCGCTATTCTTGCAGTAGACTATAGTGACGAAAATGGGGAGACCTGGGTTAGAATCTCGGTCGTATGTACTGGGGGTGGTTTTCCCAAAATAGTTTTTCACTCTTCCTCCACGCAAATGCGGATACAAGTTCTTCTAAATATAATCTTCCTATACCCTAAACCTTTAGCGTAATAATACATAAGCATATAACCAAACTTATATTAAGACGTGGTGGAAAAAAAACACAATCAAGTACATACTACCAACATAGTCTGCCTTTATTAAAGTAGACAAGTAAACTTCTTCAATGTTTCGAGATATGAACACAAATTACACTCTTTAGGAAAGATACAACTCTACACTATAAATTTAAAACAAATCTATTTCATCCGCTTTGGTCAGTAAGACTTACACATTGGACCTAACCAAGTCGCATCCCACTCGTTTTTGCACCACGTTAAGAATACATTTCAACCACACTAAAATAAACCAAATAATTTCGAAACTTGGAAGGGCCATTTCTAAACCACAGCGGCCGTAACACTAAAAAAGGTTTTCTCGTAATGCGATATCAAAATATGTCTTTATACTTTTTATCAACAAAGCTTTATAATCGTTTGGGAATCATGCCCCATAACATTAGATTTATTAGTAAATAATAAGAAAAGAATACTTTTCAAACAAAATTATACGACTGATAAAATAACAACTTGGCGCAGTTAGATTTACAGTTTTATTTTTGAAAAATATTTTTATCATGGTATATTTTATTTATTTACAAGTAAAGTGCGTCATGTCTTTTATTTTATTGCCACAATGGGGAATAAATAGGTTTAGATAGTTTTAAAGGAGGAGCGTAGTCATTAATATTTGCACTGACTGAATATACTCTCAAAAACTTAATATACTTCTTGATAATATTTGTTTGCTGTGTTTTTAGGTGCGAACCCTCGCCATTTATTGATGTTTTATTTGAGAATATTGACCACTATTATAGTTTAACAATTTCTTCCTTGAATTCGCCTCTGTTCAACAACAATGGCTATGAGGCCGTTGTAGTTGAAAAGGGTCGAATATATTCTACATTATTAGGTGGTATACGTGCAGGCACATGTACGATAGCATCTCGGGCCACGGGGAAACAAGGTCCAAGGGAAGTCATAACTCAAGGACTTATTTCCACAAAGTTGTTGATTTATTCCTGTTGTACTGAGAAACTTGTCAGTCGGATAAGACACTCGGATTAGCCTACACACCAGGTTATGGAGGGGATTGGTAATCGCTATTAACATTTTCTTTGTAGTAAAAGTGGAAACGGAACAAGTTTGTATTGACTTTTTTTTTATTTTACTTTGAAATATATTACTAGACAAGGACAGAATCTTGCCGCGCAAAGTCGTAAGTTTCTTATACAATTTAGTGTGTGACCCACTTGGATTCGAAAATGTATAGCCTTGGTCAAATGTTAAATATAATTGAAACATACTAAATCGTCCAAGAATGCATACACACCTTATACATTTATATTCGCTCCACATTAAATTATATTGTAACGTAGGGTGCGTGTGACCTGGGAGGGTCACGGGGGCTGGTCACACGTCACTGTGCGAACCACGAGTTCTTTTGAGGATATTGGGGTATGTTGCAGGTTAAATATTAATTAAAATACTCACAGATCACCCAAGATTTTGATTATTAAAAACACCACTAAAAAAATCAACAGGATTAAATATACAGATAAACAACTCAACAAATTAAGTAGTCAAAGTAATAGTCTGTAAATTAATAAACAAATGAAAACACAATAAATAGAATTACATCAAATCAAGTAAACAGCTTGTTGATAAAAAAATACTGAATAATTAGTTAAATATCCAAATATCAGTTTCTTAAAATGTTTGTTCACAGTACAATTTACATTCATTGTTAAAGACACTCACGGCACCCCGCTATTGGTCCCTGCGCCATCTAAGCTATACCGACACGCGTCACACGAACACTAGACTCGCTGGTCCACTCCCGGACACGTCAACTCACTCGCGGATTGAGAACCAAGAACTGAGCACACCTGGCTATCTCTGACCGTGTGTATATAGGGGTGGTCCCAGCTAAGGGTCTGGAATCCTCCACTTCTAGAATACTGGGCCACAGTTAAAAGTACCCAGACCCTTCCAGACGTGTGCCC
>CABFWB010001410.1:109849-162692 GCA_902151455.1 Timema bartmani
GTGCCCCCCCCCCTCCCCCCCCCCGTTCCCTGTAATCCCTCAGTCAAGTGAGAAGGCCGCTCCCTACGTGCTAGACAAGGAGGGAGACAGATCAGGCAGTGCAGTGCAGCCAGGGTAAACAATGAGAGCGCGCCCGTCCCACTGTTAAACACTAATCTCATTACAGTATTAACTCCAAAACTAGATACATTGAATCTCCATTAATTATCAAGGAACAACAGAACAAAGCTGTAATCTTTGATTGGTGAAATAAAATCATTATTTTATTTGCTACCAAAAAATAAATGGGTTGTATGATGTTTCTTATAGCTAGGTTCTTTTAAATTTAATAATTCAAAAATGTTTTATGGATGTTCACAATAATAAATTGGGCCAAATATTTCTTACAACCATGTATACCGTAACACAGTATTAAATACTAATTCAAGCTAGGCTATAAATAATTATGTAAAAATGTTTTCTATAACTAATTATGTATTACACAAACTGTAATTCAATAGGGCATGCGATAAATTGGTAACAAAGGTTTTGATAAAGTAGAGCCTGTATACTAAATGATCGCCTGCCATAAAAAAAATAGCACCCCGTCTTATCACCCGTTCGGGCTATACGCTTATGTACTAATTACGATAGTGGTTTTAAGGACTAGGAAGGTTATACTCAGAGTAAGTGTACTTGCATTTGCGTGGAGGGAGAGTGGAAAACCATTTTGGGGAAAAAACCCTTCACTTCACCCGACCTATATTCAAACCTCGATCTCCACGTCATCGGCAGTCTAGTCTCCTGCGAGAATAGCGCGTTAGACCGTGTGTCCACCGAAGCGGGTCGAATGCCTATTGAATTGCATCTTGGGTGATACATAATAATTAGTAAGCGGAAAACATTTTATATAATTAATATGTTTGGCTAACCTTACACTAGTTTAGTCAGGGGCATCTATAAACATTGTTTTGATATTGCTAATTTTAAAATCTCAATATTTTTTGAATGCGTAAAGTTTGATGAGCTAGCATAAACAGTAAATATAACTTTTGGAAGTACAAAAAGTTTGTAGCCAACGTTGATAATACTTGCTATCTATCTATCTATCTCTCTATCTATCTATCTATCTATCTATCTATCTATCTATCTATCTATCATTCACATGGCCTGACGTATGAGTATCGTTACTTTTTTCCATCTTCTGTCACTACCCATTCGAGTTGTAAGCATAAATATTAATTACGCTAGTGGGGTGATGAGCAAGGTAGAATTTAGAGGAAATGTACCCGCGTCTGCGTAAATGGAGAGTGGGGCACTATATATTTAAAAAAAATCCTCTGTACACCCGTCCGGATTAGAACCCCTACCTCCCTATAAATGGCAAACCTGACAAAATGAGCTTGAAATTTAAACCGCGTGTCCACCGGTGAGAGTTCCATTGGTTAGATTTAAATCCCTAACCAGAACGTTCACCAGTTTGTAATCAAAGAAAGTGTCATTTTTTTTTCACAATCTAAGTTTAACAATGTTTAAAATTATTCGCTAATATGGCTACTTATGATCAGTACTGCCAATACCCGCCTAGGTGGCGTAGTTGGCTAACGCGCTTGTTTCGTGTAGAGCCAATCTGCCGAGGACAGGAAGATCGAGGTTCGAATCTCGGTCGGGTGAACTGGCGATGTTTTTTCCTAAATGGCTTTCCACTCTTCCTCCACGCAAATGCGGGTTCACCTCCTCTAAATTTAACCTTCCAAATTCCTAATCCATTAGCGTAATTAATACTTAAGCGTATGAACCGAACGGGTAGTAAGACGCGGTGCTAAATAAATAAAAAATATAATAAAAAAGTATTGCCATTATGGGGAGATTGCGTGGCTGGGTCTAGCGATGTTACTTGTTTACTATTCGTCTGATCATCACTGAGATACTCAACTGAGATACTCAACTGTGAACGGACTAGTTAGTGATTTAAGTCACGAACTGGTCAGTGACTGGTTGTTACCTATGTTTCGCATACGATGCTACGCAGAAGTGGCGGAATTTCATTCAGTTTAATACGCTCTAGCGGCAAGCACCTTCTTCGGGCTTCTAGAATATTTAATATTTATTAATATAATAAATATTAATGTCTAATGACTCGAGTGCCGGAAGGATTTGGTTCTCTATTATTAGTCTAATCTAGATATAAGAGCTGTACCCAAAGAAGATTTTGATGCCCTCGAAAATGATTTTAATATTTAAATTAATTTTTCACCTTTATAAAAAATTAACACAATTTTAATTTTTCAGCTCTTTCTGGTTCAACACGGGTTGAAAGGGGAACTTGGACTAGTAACTAGTGTTCTTATAGGAAAACATAATGGCGGAAACCATGACTCAAGTACTAAGTCTTGGCGCGGTGATGTACTAAATTGGTTTATTTTGTACTTGGAAATATTTTATCTGGTATCCCTCTCGAATACTTGATGTCTAAGGAAATGCAATAAAGAATGAATGCAATCTAATATGTCAAGGCTAGGCCTACATACATATACTGTGGTCGAGTGGGACCCACGCCGATCAATCAGTTGTTGACAGACACGTGGTCCATAGTTTGAAGGTAACAGTGACACTCCGGGTGATTGGATGGATGGGTGCAGTTGTCCGACAATAATGAGGGTAACAACACGATGTCATAATCTAGAGTGTTTAGAGGAGATTGTAGTGAGCCCTCATAATCTAGGTCGTTTGGCTGCCGTCCTGTGATTTGTAATTCAAAAGGGTCGTTATAATGCTTTCTCAGGGGACGTAGACCGGCCATTTGTTAACGTCGCTGTAGAAAGCATTTCTTACCACTTTCCATCTTTGTGACTATCAGCAATGACTGAAATTTGTAACTCCTAAATATATGTTGATAATAAGGGTGCCGTCTATTTGGAGGGACATAACTTCACACTACGGTATTTCGTATAGTAATAATATTTCTCAAACTACACAACCACTAAAACAATCTTCAACTATCTTAGAACGCTTTGTTGTGACCCTTTTAAAATGAATTTGTTAGAGGATCTAGGTTTATAAGCATTTAATTTAATCTCTACTCTGAAATTTCACGTGAAATATCACTGAAAATTGATTAATTTCATATTTTTATAAATTAAATTTTTTTTTATCAAACTTAAAATGTGAAGATTTTATTCCAATGTAGGGACACGTTGACGCCTTTCATCTCCATTTTGGCGTGAGCCATAGGTTTCTCCCTACCAAAGTATTTTTAACATTCTCAAATAAGATAACAAAATAAGGAAAACGGCGACTAAACAATGTTCGCAACATTGCACTTATGTTTCTGAAGAAATCATTTTAGTGCACACACAACTCTTGCCAGAAGGTGTAATTTGTGTGTGTATAATAAAGTGAATATATATAGTACTTTAAATATATCTCTCAAACTTTTACAAACAAGAACAAAATGTTTAGATAGCAAAAGATTTAAATATTCAATGATTTGAATTCAAATCATTGAATATTTAAAAAAAATTCAAGTTATAAAAACATCACATAATTTAAAGTCCACATTTAAAATTTTTCAAATAACTAACATGTGTTGATATAGTTTTCATAATTATTAATGTAATATTTGTTTTACGTTGGAAGCCGTTTCTAAAATCCTTGCCTCTTCGAATGAAGGACTTGCAGGAACCCCGAATCGATATTGTGAACTTGCAGGTTGCCTTGCGAGTTAGAATGGCATACTAGGGGTAGAGTGCCACGGGCCCGTATCGCGCATGCGGCACGCCTTAATAAAAATAAATTGTCCTAGATACTAGCTTTATCTGGCAATATATTAGTTGTGCGATGCTATCACCGAGGCTTTATGACTCCCGCGCTGCCACTGGCCTGACGAATAACGACGCACGCCAATACTAGAGTAGCTGTGTTACTCTGGGACAAATTAAACAAACGCTATTTTTATGTTGTAGGACATCTTCAATTATGTATAATTTGTGTTGTTGTTATTATTATTAGCACCGCGCCTTACTACCCATTCGGTTTATACGCACTTACGCTACTGTGTAATGGTAGGGTGATTGCGAGATGAAATGGAGGACCTACAGTTTAACGTGGGATCCGAACCACGGATGGAGGCCCGGCATTCCACACATTCACAAGTTGTGTAATACACGTCTTATTGTCAGAGGTGAAGGAAGGATTTGGCAATCAGATAAATCTGTGCCGGGGTCGAGGATTGACTCCTTACTATTGAATTATCTATAGTTCTGTGCTGTAATCTTGCTACACTCGCGCCTCTTTTGTTATTTGGCACTGCCCTCTTCATTTACTAGTGTTATCGAATATAAACTGGAAACAATATAAAATACACCGTCTGGGACATAACACTTTGTTTAATTACGCCCCATTTCGTTAGTTTGTTATATTTGATGGCACATCCCAAAGAGACTGTCCCAGAATATAAAACTAGTGATTAATTTAATTGGTAATGTGTGCTGCGGTATTCCACACATGACATTGTGCCAGACGTGTTTGGATGCTGCTGCGGACAATAAACAAGGCACTGAATGAAGTTCGCCTCCCGCTCTATAATTAATGACGTCACACGCCCGGAGGTGTGCAATATGGAGCGAGCGGGCGGGCGACCTGCACAAGCGTCGCGGTAGTGAGGACGGCCCCACGATTGGCTGAGCGCGCTCAGGGGTGTACATGGTACTAGTGACAGCGCTTTAACACGTCTTCATGGTGGCGTGACTCGGCATTTCCTACGGTGTTGCCAAGTCGTTTCATTTCATTAAAACGCATTGTAAAATATATCTTAAAATTTAATCATCTTTTAATATTACATACAAATCTTTTCACTATTGGGGATTTGCTCTCACCGTTGAGTTTACGAACGGAGGTAAGCTAAACAAAAGTTATTAACGACTTTTTCTAAGAGGTAAGTAGGAGGAAGTACCTTAAAAGAAATGTCATTCCAAGAATATGTAGAGGAGATGAGAAAATCACAGTGAAAATAACATTTGCAACCCCAATCTCAATGTATCCGGCTGGGATTCAACTACAATCTCCTGGCCATTGACGACCAAGTACAATGCTAGTTTAACCTTCTTAACCACTCGGCTATCTGAATTTTCATCCTCAAAACTTAACAAAACATTAAGATACACTTATTCATTTCAGCGTAAGCCTACCTTTAATCAAAAAATCAGTTGAAATGAGAATATAACACACACAATGAATAGAAAAGAGAACATTCACAAAGTTAGAAAGTTGAGATAAAATTAATTTAGATAGAGCATGGAAATACACAAAAATAATCCTTCCTTTTGTATATAATCGTCATAGGCATACTCCTATTGTGTGTGAAGCTTATTATTGCCTCGTCAAAATGCCCAAACTTATGAAAGATAAATAGTTTAGCAAAAATAAGTATAAAAAACACAGTGCTACATTTTTTGTCCAGACTTGGATGACTAACTTTATTTGACACAATACGAAATTAATTATATGGCGTGTACTTTGTTCATTTCTATGAATGCACATTATTTATTACAGCAATTTCATTCTGGCCTCAAAAATGAGGTTAGCGGGTCATTGAAAAGCTACCGAGCTACAGAGATACAGTTTTATATATTGATATTTATAGTTATTTATTTAGTAAAATAAAGTGAAAATTTAATATTCTTATTTCTATAGCTTGGAAAAAGGCGCTTATAGGACAGTATTTATTTAATAATGTTTTTGAAAGTGAAATATTATTTAAAAAAAAAGTATAAATATGGGAGCAGAAAGATTTAGTACCGGGTTTGGCTTGTAGTGTGGATGATCGTTTGGAACTATCATTTGCATCTTTGGCCAGAATTTCCTTAAAAGATAGTATTGTTTGTGTTAACTTCTCGTTGAATGTAGCGATTACATAGTTTAAGTAAACTGGCACAGATAAATGTGATATCAAATATGTCATAGAATTTTGATTCAGAACTAGTACTTTATTAGATACGAGTATATACGCCTGTTGGTGGGTGTGGACTAAACTTTAATAACTAGGATACAACTTATCTTTTCAGTATAAGCTGAAAATTCTTCACAATAAGAAGGGATTTTTTGAAAATATAAAAGGGGGGTTAAGAAGAGGGCTTTCTCGAAAACGCTTAAGTTATAAACGAAATTTGAAGTGTTTTTTGTTTTAAAAAGAATCAAGTGGGTTGAAAGAGAGAGCGGTGATATTGTCTACCAATCACTGTACCAAGCTCGAAGCCCGTAGTCTGCCTTTTTCAAATTTTTCAATGAAACCGTTCTTTTAGTTCATGTAAATCTTTAAAAAAAAATCCATCGGAAAAATCGAAATTCTGACTCCCTTAGGTTCTGTTCCCTGGCCTACACTATAAGTGTGCAAAGTTTCAGCTTTCTAGGTCATCTAATAGCTTCTGGAGGGTGTGAAAAACACACGCACACACACACAAATTAGGAAACTATATAATGTAGATGCCAATGGCATGAACTGATCCGTCTATAAAAAAATAATAGATCTGTACCAGGCTTGGTAGTATTTACCAACCTTGGTAAATATTTATCTGGCGGTCACAATGCTCCTCTTTACTCTTTATCTCCCCTCCCAACCAGGACACTTTAAAGGAAAGAATAGTTGAATATATTGTGACCCCTCCCTCCTCACTCGCTAGATCGTGTTAGTGCTGTCTAGCGGTGAGATAGGTGACCTGGTGGTCTAGGGGTAAGGTGCCGGACTTCTGTGCAGGGGTCCGGTGTTCAATCCTCGGTCCCGGCACAGATTTATCTGATGGCCAAACCCTTCCTTCACCTCTGACAAGACGTGTATTAATCACAACTTGTGAATGTGAGGAATGCCAGGCCTCCACCGTGGTTCGGATCCACCGTTAAACTGTAGGTCCTTCATTTCATCTCACAATCACCCTACCTCTACACATTGGCGTAAGTGCGTATAAACCGAATGGGTAGTAAGACGCGGTGCTAATAATAATAATAATAATAATAATAATAATAATAATAATANTAGTAAGACGCGGTGCTAATAATAATAATAATAATAATAATAATAATAATAATAATAATAATAATAATAATAATAATCTAGCTGTGAGATATGAAACTAATTTTTAAATTTCAATCCGCCCTTTACTCTTAACCATTTGCATCATAACCACTTAACATTTGATTTAAAGGTCCCTAATTCTGTTCTTGGTCAGACGCGGAAAATGTATCTATGTAAAAATGTAGGAGAAAGCACAAACTATCTTTAGGTTACGGATATAGCTACGTCAACTATCATATGAGTAAATTTTTGAAAAAAATTATACCTGGACAATTGAATCTAACCATATACCCCTGGCTTTGGGTGCAACTGCTCTGCCACTGAGCCATCCAGAATTCGTCCCTTGCTTATGCTGGGATCACGATCAACTTAACGTTCAATTAAGGTTATCTTAACGTAAAGGGTCTTCTCGTGTTTTTAAATGGAAGCGATCACGATGCAGTTAATTTAACGTTCACTTGCAGTTAACTTGACGGAATAGATGTCCTGGGAGGTCTTTCACGTTAAGTGAACGTTACATGAAGGGTATCACGTGATCTAGCCAACCAATCATTATGTGAGTGACGTCAACAGGGCTATTTATTAATTCATTTGTTGGTATTATGACCAAGGTTTACTCTTTAGCTTAAGTTCTAGTGATCAGACATTGAAACAAAATAATTAAACTAAAATAGGAAAGCTAAATTTATCAAAAATGTTTGATAATAGATATTTATTGTATCGATTGAAAACTGTAAACATTCACAGTTGTTAGGTTAGGTTACTTTACAAATAGTACAGATCACAGAACAAAACACATAGCTACTCTAGAATGCAGATGTTTGCCGCGAGTTTTTACGTTAAGTTACGTGAATCGTGATCACTCATTTGTTTTCTTAAGTTAAGTGAACCTTAAGTGAACGTTACGTTAAGTTAAAGTTGTGTTTATCGTAATCCCGGCATTAGGGTAATTCAGTTTAAGGTGTGTCTGATGAGCCCTGAGCATGTGATGAATCCTGGATGGCTCAGGGGTGTAGCATTGACGCGCTAAGCCAAGGGTCCTGGGTTCGATTCCCTTACCCAGGTTCTATTTTTCAAAATTTACTTATTTAAGAATGCCATTAGACAACTATCTGATTCTTCTAGTACTATAATTATCTTAAGATCTTGCAGATATTATGTACAGGCATTAAATGTGACAACGTTTTCGTCAAATGTGGTTTCAATAGTAATGGTCATGGCAAAACAAAAAAGTGTTGTAAAATCGAATAAGCAAACTTTTAAATTGCTTACTAAACCTAAATTTTGGCTATTCTTGTTTGCACGATAAGAAAGGTCCATTATTCACTCTGCTACGTCTGTTAGGGCATATCACACCTAGCTCACATAATCTTGTATTACAAGGACTCGCTTTGCTCGTTGGGGGCTTCGCCCCCAAACCCCCAGTGAGTTTTCTTTGCAAGTGGATGTAAAGTAATGTAATTCCAGAGCCGTTTTTTGATAGGTCTTACGTTTAGCCACAAGATACCTCCAAAGAAAGGTCCGCACCGACTTTAAAGTTGCTCCGACATTTTGAATTTTTTTGGAGGGTTAAAAATTAAAATTTTCAACTATTTGGAATTTTCCCTTCGTTTACAGGCTAGAAGCTATAAGTTTGCCAAATTTCAAGTTTCTAGCTCGTCTGGAAGGGGGTAAACATTATTGTCAGTGAGTTAGTCATCCGTGTGGCTTTATAGTAGTATAATAATTAAATATGGCATTTAACAGCTTAGTTGATGACTGCCGTAAAACTGTGGCCGATTCTATATTTGTGCGGCCTTTGTTCCTTTGGCTGACTTTGCTCGTGCAGAGAAACATACCGTATTGGTTTATTCTTATTATAAATAAACCATGTGCATAAGTTACTTAAACTACTTTTATGTATACATACGTCGATTCATCTGAACTGAAGGTGTCAATACCTGTAAAATAACACGAATATTATAGTAAAATGTTATTGTTGATTGCTTAAAATATGCTCTTAACCAACGATTTCTGCAGAATTCTATTTTAGCAAAGTATACTTTGCTCTCTCAGATGTTACCGTAAGCTTAATAAATAAACACTGCATTATCATAGAAGAGGCCATACGTATAATGTCACTTTCATAATTAATGTAAAAAGTATATATAGAGTAATTTCTTTATAAGTAAAGATAGTTCTTAATATAATTTTATAATCCCATATTAATATATTATAATACATTCATCCCTCATATAACAGTTTGCAGAAATAAGCGATTTGCGATTTGACCAGTGTTAAATGGTTACATCGCGCATTTGTCCGATTTCGGCTTTTGCCCGTAAAACACATATTTACCTTCCCCACATTTACACACTTCCGGCCCACGCCCAATGAACAATCGGAGTGAAGCGGGATTACGAAGAGAACGACGCCAGTACGACTCTATACATACCCCTTCCTCCCTCTTTGTATAGAACATGAATATACAACACACACACACACAAAAACAACGTAACATAAAAAATTGGAAAAATATATTGCCAAGAAGAGATTGCAAATTTTGCTGTGTGAATTTTAACGACACCTTTACAAGTATTTGTAATTGGTTTATTTAACGTACAATTTTTAAACAAACATATATGTTTATTTATTGAACTAAGACTTAGATCCTACAGAAATATAAAATATGTCCGCCAACGCCATTCGGATTTGAACCAAAATCCCCCTAGACTTGTAGTAGACTCACTCTAGCCTCTTAAGACAGAATACTGTGTTGATCACCAGCCTTGATTGGCCGCCTATTTATGTCGGGTGTACCGAGGGTGGCTTTTCCTAAACTGCTTCCCACCCTCCCTCCACGCAATTGCGAGTACATTTACTTTAAATTGTACTTTCCTCATACCTACTCCATTATTTTAAATGTGCAGATCGTGATAAATGGAAGCTGAAATTATTTTACGTCGCGCCGATGAGGTTAAATCTTGTAATTAGCTTAGTGCTGTATCTGCCCTGTTGTTGTTTTTTCAGCAGACATGTGAAGCCACAGTAACGCATGGAAATCATATTAAACCTCAACACAACACATTATATTACGGCCTATGCTTGGAGCAAGGCAAGCGAGGTTGCAAGAACACGGCGCACCGTGGATGGATGAATGAAGCAGGTCGTGTTACTATTCATTTTGAAACCCGCATTATTATACCCTCTTCCGTGAGCCTTTGCCTGTCACTGTACACATAAATATGAGCAGCCCCGCCAGGTGCTCAAACCGGGGCTGGTACCAAGGGCAAAGCGTGGGCCTCCCCCCTTCTCACCCCATCTCTCCTCTACTCTCAACTTAACTTCAGTGGCTGCGGAACCTTATTTAGTTAGGAGGGATAAGGGGAATTAGATTAGGAAGGAGGGACTTTAGGGGGCTTTGACCCCCAATCTAAAAGGGGGCCAAGATACCTTCCCTAAACCTTTTGAAATTTTGATATCTCTAAAAGCTATTTTGAGTGATCTTCTAGAATTTTTTTGAAAACAATATTTATTTATAAGCTGTAGTCCTCCAAAATATTTTTGAAATTTGGATGTCCCTTCATAGTGGTAGTTGCCTGGACATGTTTGAAAAATTAGACTTATATTTTAGAAGCTATTTTAAGTGGTCTTCCCCCGGATTAAAAAAAAAAATTGATGCCGATATAAGGTATTTAGAGTGGTCCTCACCTGGAACTTTTTTGAAAATAAGTTGCGTTCAGGAGCTTTTAAGAGTTGGCTTCTTCCAACAAATTTTGAAAAATTGGATGCTCTTTGAAGCTATTTGAAAAGAGTCCCTGAAATTTTAACAATTCGATGACTAGAAGATATTTGGAATTCGATACAAGTCCATTTTTCGGCTTAATATTCAAGAATGTCAAAGGGGAGTGAATTAAATATATAAAGGGACAAGTTTATTCCAGTCGGGGGGTGGGAGAGACAAATTATTTCCAAGGGAATAAATGCAGTACAAAAATAATAAACTCTGTGAAACTTACAAACCTTTAGAAACGAAAGACAAGACTGGGCCTATCCATTGATATAGTTGTGACATTTTACAAAAAGTTCCTCCGGAGGACGGGTCAACTGGAAGCGCTATTCCTTAGGATGAAGGAAAACTTTCAACTTCCTTCCTAAGTAAAGATATGAATCAAAACAATCCAAGTGAAGGAAGCATCACGGATAGTGAATGGCTTTTCGTAGAATACGATAGCATTAATTATCTTGGTGAAATAAAATAAATAAATAGTTAAAGATGGTGAATTTCTTGTTAGTAGTCTACCATGGTGCAAGTTAGAACTGACCAATAACACCTGATGAAGTTTAGCATCAGAAATATAATTTTAACAAGACGATTAACCCGCCCAAATCATTGTTGCCAATTTAACAACTTTGTCGCTAAACGTATCAACTTTTATGGGTCTGAAACGACTAATTTCCATTTTTAGTGCCTAGCAACTAATCTGGCGACTGGAGGCTTTCCTTAATTTTCTGTCATGTTCGTGTTCATGTAGAATTTTGATGTAGAATTTTGATTTTTAACTGCCGTACTGCAAGAACGCTTAATGCATTGCTTCGGTATACAGAAGAGCTCTAAACTATCTGTCATTTACAAATCACAATGACATCGTTCCAGATCCGAGCATCTGTGTTTGGTGACAAATCTGACGACTTTTAATTTTTCGTTTAGTGACAATCTAGCGACTTTCTGGTACTAATCTAGCTACAACACTTATATGGTCGTTGGCAACACTGCTATTAATTCTCGTGGACATTTTGAATTTTCACTGAACATTATTAACAAAAAACTTGTTTATCATATATTAAATCCTTAACTACTAAAATCAAAGCTCTCAATTTTTTCTTAACAAATAAAAAATAAAAATTCTTTAAACTTTTAGGTAGATTCATGGTGATAAATATGTTTGCTGTGTAGGTGGATGTTACCTTAATTTTTTTAAATTTTTGTGTCTTTTAGTTTAAGCTGGCCTATGTTAAATTTAACTAGGGCTAGTTATTCTATATTGTTATTCATTATATATCTTTGAATACATTTTATTTATATACATATACATATATATATATATATATAAATAAAATGTATATATATATATATAAAATGTTGGAGGGTGACCTGTCGGTCTAGGGGTAAGGTGTCGGACCTCTGTGCTGAGGGTCCAGGGCTCATTCCTAGGTCCCGATACAGATATATCTGATTGCCAAACCCTTCCTTCCCCTCTGACAATACATGTATTACTCACAACTTGTGAATGTGTGGAATGCCAGGCCTCCATCGTGGTTCGGATCCCACGTTAAACTGTAGGTCCTCCATTTCATCTCACAATCACCCTACCATTACACATTAGCGTAAGTGCGTATAACCCGAACGGGTAGTATGACGCGGTGCTAATACCACTAATACTTTGTTGGATATTATTATTTTTACATTTCTCAAGTTCCACATATGAACATACTTTCGTTTAATTTAATTATGGAGCATTAATTGTTTTCCTTTTTGATGAAACTCGTGTCACAAGCATACAAAAAGTATGATCTAATTAAATATGTGAGCTACAATAAAATATATATAATCATTAAAATCCTAAAAAAGCATACATTTCTCGATAAAAAGAATAACATTAAATTGATTATTATTACTATAATATTTAAAAAATAAATTTGAACTGCTAAGAATAGTCACTAGTGTATTATGACTAACGTGTAATGACCCAGTAAGGACAGGCATTTTATTTCATCCACAAGTTGTTGTTAATCTGGATCTTAGTCTTGGGCCCGGTACCATGGTTACCAAATAGTCCTCCCCTCGTAGAGGACCTGCATGAGCGTATTGTTCATTGTTCCCCCCCCGCGCACCTTTCCCACTCTATGTTTAGGTACAGTCCCGTCTGATGACGCTCTCTTTGTTCGAGGCTCCCCTTTCACCTCGTGTGAGTCGTGCTAGGGAACCCACAGGTGTGCTCACTTGTTGAACCGACATAGGAGGGAAGGTTCAAATGGCAGGGGCTACAGGAAGCGCGACATGGGGCAATGTATTCGACCTTTTTTTGTTCATGGATTCCTTTTAAACATCCTGTAAACATTTTTGTATATTTTAAATACACACCCGTATATTTATGTATTTCTATTATGAGTTCACTTGAGAACATGGAAAAGTCAGGTAATTCGCTGTAGCAGGGAAAAGTCAGGGAAATTTAATAGTCACTGACATTTAAAGATATTCTTTCAATATTTTTTAAATACAATTAATAAAAGTATAGTCTAGTGTAAACTATTGATTTTCCGTCAAAATCACCTTATTTTGTGAAGAGCACTGTTATATTAGTTTCATCTTTATTAATATTAATTTGTGTCCAGAATATAATGAAGTTATTTATTTATATCCTTGAATATAAAATACTGGGAAAATCTAAATGGACTTTTGTCTGGAAAACCCAGAAAAGTTGGGGAATTTCATAACTTAATAAGTGGACCAATCTTTATAAATGCTGTAGCATTGTTTTATTTTATACTTAAATGTGTATGATATTATGTATCACTTGGAGGCTATGTCCTCAAGATGTGACATTGAGCTCTGTAAAATCAATATTTTAACACAATATTGTGGTATTCGCTATAATATCTTTCCCTTCTAAATATTACTTCCGGACATAGCTTAGCCGTGCATGTATATATGTGTGGTGTGTGTCTGTGTGTGAGTGAGTGAGTGAGTGAGTGTGAACAACAGTAGTTACTGAGCTCAATTTATTATTAGTGTGTTGTATTTTACTATTGAGATAACTCTTTTTAGTTTATCGTCAACATTATAATTTAAACTATATTAATTATTATTATGATCGCTACTTTTTGTTTGTGCAGTTTATATATATATTTATTATTTCTAGAATATTATGTCCATTTGTTGTTTTACTAAGCGCAAAAAACCGACTTAAGTGTCCACTGTGACACACCAAACCTGATACACAGGGGATACTTGAATGTATATATTTAATGTTGATGCGGCGCTACACTAAATACAAGACGACACCTACCTAAACTAGAATGGAATGGGCCAGTCTCGCTGGTCTAGGTAAGTGTCGTCCTGTATTTAGTATAGCGCTTTACTTGAGGTATACTAAGGGCCAGTTTCATAGTCAGATTTAGTACGCCTCAAGTGCGGCGCTATACTAAATACAAGACGTCACCTACCTGAAATTGAATGGAATGGGCCAGTTTCATATGCGAAACTTGCCCATTCCATTTTGGTCTAGGTAGGTGTCGTCCTGTATTTAGTATCGACTAGCACTTTAGGTGTACTAAATCTGACTATGAAACTGGCCCTAAGTCTGACTATGAAACTGGCCAATCCCATTCTGGTCAAGGTAGGTGTCGTTTGGTATTTAGTATAGCGTCGTACTTGAGGCTTACTAAGTCTGACTATTGACACATTCCATTCTGGTCTATGTAGGATTGTAGGTGTTGTCCTGTATTTAGTATAACGCTGAACTTGAGGCGTACTAATTCTGAATATGAAACTGGCCCCTATGTCTGACTATAAAACTGGTTCATGTCTTCGAGGGGGAATCGTGTCTAGGATTTATTTTTTAGCACAGCTTCTTACTGCTCGTCCGGGTTACATGCTTATGGAATAACTAAGCTAATGTGTAATGAATGAGGAAGGTTGAATTTAGAGGAACTTTAGCCACATTTGTGTAGAGGCCTAATGGAAAACCATTAAAGAAAAATAAACCTAATTTAATATGATCGGCATTCAAACCCTATCGCTCTTCTGATCACCGGCAATCCGGTCCAACACCAGAGTAACGCGTTAGATAACGATTTTACCGATGCGGCTAGCTTGGAATCTTGTGGTCGCAAACAACCCTTTATAGTTTCCACTAGTTTATCCTGTCGTTTCTCCAAAGCAGGTTTTTTGTTTTTGTTGGTGTAGTGGTCTCTGGAGACTAGGGTTCAATCCCAAAAAAAGCGAACACAATTTTCCCCCAGTCCAGTGACTTTTCACCTTTTGTTCAGTTAAATTGCTTTACAATAAAAAATGCAATCTCATCCTGTGTCCTCGTATTTTTTTAAGCACCACGTAACTACTCGTCCAGGCTACACCCTCATATACTAAATACGCCAATTAGTTAAAGATGAGGAAGGTTGAATTTTGTTGAAGTGTACTCGAATTTTTGTGGAGGGAGAGGGGAAACTATTTAGTAAAAACATCCGACTTTGGTTCTTCCCGTTATTGGCAGTCCAGTCTATCGCGAGATTGACGGGTCAGACCATTTTACCACTGATACAGGTTTCCTCGTGTTGAGTTGAGTCTGAGGACCACGAGTAGTGGGTGAATGCATCTCACTGTCGGGAGCAGACTTGAAGCAGCCCAGTTCCCACCATGCCATGGTTTTACAAGAGTCTTGCTGGTTTGTTTTGTTGCCAAACCGCGCCGCTCCAACATCTGCTCGCCCACCATTTTTTGCCACTCTGGCTCTCTATAGTATGATCGATAAGAGGAAGGACTCTTTTTTTTTTTCCTCCGCGTTTCACTACACGTCCGGGCTATGCTAATTTAATTACATTAATTGAGCAGGAGTGAAGAAGGTAGAATTATAGAAAATGTATTGTAAAGTGGTAGTAAATTCGACCCTTTTACCTCTCAAACCATTTTAATGGTAGTCTATTGTGTCTCCATATTAACCACAAAAATGAATGTTTTGTCAAAGTTTGCAAGTGACTTTTTTTTTCAACGACCTCTTGGGCAATTTTTATTTCATCATAAATAGCCATAAGCTGTTTATCAGTTAATAATTTACTGTCATAATATAAATAGCTCTGCATGGCCCTTATTTAAACCGTTCCTTTCTCTAAAACAACAGTGTTATACTTTTTTATCCAGAAGCTTATCAAGTTAGGCCTTATAGTTCCTATGATTTTATTTAACTTTCCACTATCAATCTCAATAATTTAAGCTAGGCTCTATGGTTCCTACAATTTTATTCAACAATTCACTACCAATTTTAGTAATTCATTGGATGTTCATAATTTACTAAACTAATCTCAAGTGTTCTCACTGTAGAAATAGACCATTGTCTACATATATACAGTATTCCATTTTAATGACAGTTCTCAAGGTAGGCCTATCGTGGTCTTAATATATCCTACCTAACAGGTTTAAATGTCTAAATATTTATTGAAGATCTAAAACTTATTTTCATAACTATTATGAATCTATTTTATATTATAAATTTAATTATATCTATGTTTAAATAATCATCATAAAAGTACTCTCTTAGTGGCATAATTATTAGAAAGTTTGAGACTTATTTCAGCTTAAAGCTGCCGTCTCGATCAGCGAGAAAATATCAATTGCTGTCAGGCCACACTGCTTAAAATACAATAGTTTGTGTCATTTTCTGGAACTACTCATATATTTTCTAGACTCTTATTTTCTCTTTAGATATTCGTCTACAGCCACTCTTTTTATGTCAATAAGAAAAAGAGGGAAGGAAATTACGAAACTTCTTATCTCAAGATAAAGAGGAAAGCTCGCTGATAGTTTTCAAAATCTTAATATTTTAGGTTGTGAGCGTATCAAAAAAAATACTGTACATGTTAGAGGTAGGCTAAATCTATAGACCTTTTTCATCAAGACTAGACTCATAGTTCCGGAAAAACGCTTAAAAAGTAGTTAAAAATGAGCTACACATTTCCACACATCTATTTTGTATTAATAAAACTCATAGAATTACTAGGGAAAAAGAGTCATGTTGGAATTTTCCGACTTTATTTTGGTGTGAACTATATTTTGGAATAACGTATCGTAGAATAAAATATTATATGTATTGATTATGTCTATCAAAAGAGACAGCTGCAACTCACATGACTTGACGTATGACCTGCCTCGGTGATATAGTTAGCTAACGCGCTAGTTTCGTGTTGAGATAGACTGCCGAGGACAATGAGATCGATGTTCGAATCTTGCTCGGCTGAACTGGGGGTGGTTTTTCCTAAATGATGTTCCACTCTCCTTCCACGCAATAGCGGGTTCACTTCATATATATTCAACGTTCCCAATTCCTAACCCATTAGTGTAATTAGTACTTAAGCGTGTAACCCGAACGGGTAGTAAGGCGTGGTGCTAAATAAAAAAAACTTAAACATATGAATGAACTCGTGAAAGTAGATCAAGTTACCTTTCTAGTTTTAAGGTTTCGATATAAAATTGGAGTATATCTGTAACTTTGTTATATAAAGGCTGAAATCATAGCACAGCAAAACTATAAAATGCATTTCCCATCTTGATAGATTCTCAGACATAAAATATAACTAACACGTGATACGTTTCTTTAAACTTAGCTCGCGTTCCATCCACCCCACCTTAAGCTAAAGTACTTCACTTTAGTCTTTACTCGTTTTACTACCGACAAATTAAAGCAAATTAAAATAACACATGGTTCTGCACTTATGTCCAGTCGACACGTCATTTTCTTGCCTAGCAACTAGACAACTTGTTGGTTATCATTGTCTAACTGGGTCGCCCCAACAATAACAGGTTGCCATTTTAATCACTTTCAGTGAGAGATTATCGTGATTGGCAGCGTTACGTTCGTATGAAGTGAACTTTATAAGATCTACACTTTACAAATGTATTCATTTTTTTGTTTCATCTAATTATTGGTTAAAGTTTACCATCTTGTACCTCTACGAAACTTCAGATAGCCGAGTGATGAAGAGAGTTAAAGTATCTGTGCACTTAGTTGTCGCTGACCGGGAGCTAGAGGTTTGAATCCCTACCGGGTTTTCAAATGTTATTTTCACTCGATTTTTCTCACCTACCTTTTACATACTGCACTATTGCGGGTAAAATCTATTCTAGGCTACCTCCCACTTATCGCCAAGAAAAAGTCGGTAGTAGCCTTTGTGTTTAACTTATCACAAAAGAATAAATCATCATTCTTGACTGGAATATGTTTGATTAATTCGACCTGAGTGATGCTAAACTAGTAAAATAAAGAAGGATAACAACATATTTTAATCGGAAGTGTATCTTCGAAGATAAGGAATTATTTGTGAGTATCCATGCGACGTGTCTTAATATCCATTCGGTCTATCTGCATGTTCACACTATTTCAGGAATAAGGAAAATATCATTTAGCGGAAGTGTACCTGCATTTTTGTGAAGGGAGATTGGGAAATCATCTAAAAAAATATATCGTCACGTATCTGTTCAGGCTAGAAGCATTTATTATAATTATTACTCTTATGATTTAGGGATGAGGAAGGAAGTATTTTAAATGTAATCTAGCCGCATTTGCGTGGAATGAGAGTCTGAAGCCATTCAGCAAAAAACATCTGTATACCAGACTGGGATTCGAATCCCGATCTCCCCATTATCAGCAGGTCAGTCCAACACGAGAGTGACGCCTTAGACCGCTCAACCACTGAAGTGGCTAAATCATTAATTAAAATTATATAAGTACACCCAATTATAATTCTAAGCTCGACTTCCTCGGTCGCCGGCAAACCAGACCAAACGAGACACGCTTTAAACCGCGTGTCTACACTGGTACACTCACCAGTGGCTGGTAATGAAACCCAAGCGAACTAAAACTAATTAGGACACCAGCTAGCAATTGTTGGTCCCAATATGCCCGCCCAAACTTCAGCCTTTTGTCATTACTTATTTACTCAATGGCATTAGGAACTCGAAAGTTCATTCCCGCACCTACAAAAGTACGCCACCTATCCCTATCTTGAGCTAGTTCTGTCCAGTACACCGCATTACACCCTATATCTTTCAGGTTCATTCTAATGTTATCCTCCCATCTGTATCTAGGTCTTCCCAATGGGTTTCCCAGTCAGTACCCTGAACATGGTTATAGAATCTCCCATTCGCACTACCCGCCATAATCTTTGAGGTTTGACTTTCTTAACATTGTTTTGTGACGAGTATACGGTACCTATGTAGCTCATCATTATGTAACCCATTCCACTCCCCAGTAAACTCATCTCTTTTTGGAGCAAATATCTTCCTAAGCACTTTGTATTTGAGCACCCTAAATTTGTTTTCATCATTTAAGGCAAGAGACCACGTTTCAAACCCATAGAGAATAACTGGTAAATTAATTTAGTATAATCTGAGTTTTACATTCCTTTAAAGCAGGCGAGATATCAACAACTTACTGAACCAGTAATAGCTTGCATAATATTACTATGTAACAGCCATGGCCAATTTGACCTGACCTGATATGCTGTATACCACTGGAGTCTCGAGTGCTCAAATTTCATGTGGGCTATAAGTGGTCGGCCCTTCACTTTAATTACGATTATAAGGAAGGAACACTCCGCACCGGTGGGTACGGCAATATCATGTTAAGCTAATTTTGTTTGTCGGTGATGAAGATGAGGTCCGAAATTAGGCTGGGTCTATTTCAGAATTTTTTTTCCTCGAATACTTTCTTACTCTTGTTACATTAAAAAAATGGATACATTTCCTCTAAAAAATTCCTTCCTCATTCCTAAACAAGAATGTGTAGTAAATAGTTTGAACAAGTATTAAAATGCGAAGGGAAAAAATATGTATTATTTTAAAAAAGAAAAGAAAAACACAGCTAATATTTTAAAGGAAAGTTTATTTTCACATTTATTTTTTTAAGTCTGTGTTAATTTTAATTCCAGTTGTGTTATTTAAACTAAGTTAACAATATTATTTTGTTTGTTTCAGGTAAGTCAAGAAATGAAGCCATTACTCGTTTGTTTTCCTACTGCCTTGCACAAGATTTCAACCCTAGTTTCACCATTTCTCCTCGCCGGTAGGTTTGTTTATCATGACTACAAATAAGTTGTTTGTTTACCAGGAATGGTTATGTCAACTATATGGAAAATACACTATTGTTACTTGAACACAGTAAAATGAGTTACTTACAAAGATTATTTATCCAGTAACTTTAAGTATATAATTTATTTATAAACAGACCATTTGACGATGAATCTATAAACATAAAATGGACAGGACCAACTTCCAATACGATGGCTGTGTCTTTCTCTCCCACTTTGTAACTAATAATACATCTGTGACCCATCATTGTTGATAAATTCAATAATTTTGGGAATTTGTAACACTACAAAATATCACGCAGAATTTAGCTACACTAAAGGTATGACAGTTTTTATTTGAAGTGTCCTACTGGAAACATAACTTGTTGAAATTTGCTTAAAATTTGGAATCGCAAGAAACCAAAACCAAAGCGCGTTAAAAATAGCCTTACCCTATTTTAAACAAACCCCCAAACTCTTAGCACATCAGGATATGTAATGATTTTATTTCTACTTTTTATATTAGCTGAAAGTTTCGAAAAATTGAAGTTAAACAATAGTTTTTGGTGCTCACAAGGTAACACAAAGCATCTATATAGTTGCATTACATTTTCTAACAAATCTTGAGTTACGGTGCCCGCTTCGGTGGCCGACTGGTCTAAGGTGTCACTCTCGCATTAGTCTAGACTGCCGTTGACTTGGAGATTGGAGCTCGAATCACGGTCGGGTGTACTGAGGGGTTTTCCCCCCAAAAATTGTTTTCCACTATACGCTGATGCGGGTACACCTTCTCTTCAATTCAACCTTACTTATTCTTAGTCCATTATAGTAATTATTACATAGGCATATAAGCCGAACGAGCAGTAAGACGTGGTGCTAAAATGATGATGATGATGATGATAATGATAATAATAATAATAGTAACAATAATAACAATAGAATTTTCCGTTCCTAAGATTACTCATAACTTGGTAACCGATATTAATTTTAATATATTAAATTAACTTACCCTTTCGAGACTGAAGATATTAAATTCAGAAGTTTCATTTGTAATCCAGTGAATCTTATACTTCTATATTATTGAAACAAATATAGTATAAATCGCTTCTACTTTTGTTATACTATTCAATACACAATCTCGTCATTAATCGTACACAGAAATGTTTACCAAAATAATCAACACTCTTCCACTTCGCTAAAATATTACAAGCGTTTTTTATTGATTTACTTATTCCAATACAAAATATACATTATTATTAGCTTGTCAATACTATTCATTACAATTTTAAATAGTAAAACTTGTAGACTTTAAGAAGACAGAATTATTATGGGGTCTTAAAATCTACACTATGGGCCCCAAAAATAGACATGTCTTTACTTTAACGCTCGCTCTTCACATCTTGATCGTTCCTGATTGATGAATTGTTGAAATACTAGTAAATACGTGTGTTGAATGTCTGCATTGGTCATTACAAACTTGAACGGGGCTAAAAATAATGATCACTGCCACTTTTATTCCTTTTCAGCTTATGATAAGACACTGCGATTACTTGAACAGTAGGGGAGTGAGGTAAACACGCTAATGGGCATCGCCTCTGGGGTAAACACCATTTTACACTCTGGGTCAAGCTTTTGGTTTGTAACAAATGCGACTGTGTTTCGTGCAAGTATCTGCTCGTCAACACAGCCAGCTAGATTACATCATATTATATTGTCACTGTTTTTATACGTTTTATTAATATGACTAAAGGATATAAATGTTAATTATGTTCTTCTTCTCTATTAATAAAATTAAGATAATAATAATAATTAGCACCGCGTCTTACTACCCGTTCGGTTTATACGCTCAAGTATTAATTACGCTAATGGATGAGGAAGTGAACCCGCATTTGCGTGGAGGGAGAGTGGTAAACCATTTAGGAAAAACCACCCCCAGTTCACCCGACCGAGATTCGAACCTCGATTTCCCCGTCCTCGGCGGTCGAGCTCAACACGACTAGCGCGTTAGCCAACTACGCCACCGAGGCGGGTTAATAAAATTAAGAGTTTTGTCTCTGATGAGTATTGTGCGATATCTATCGCACGCAGAGGTCTAAAATATTAAAATTAGTAGCCCCTGTGCACAAACATGTGCCACCTCGAGGCTGGAATTTTATTTTTTTTAACAAGATTTTTTTAAATGTATTTAAAACTGGATCGGAAGAAATAAAATGAAGAGTTTTTTTCTGTCCGATTAAAGTAAATAAATGCGTTGCCTGGGGTAACCACGCGATGCAAAGTAGTTTTTTTCTAGAAGTTTATTTCTACCAAAATTGCACCATACAATAAATGTTATAATCTACTCTTCACCGTTTAAATGCTCTACAGTCTTGTGATAGTAAAGGATGGAGTACACACAGTAAGTACTGAGTACACACTGTTCAATTGTTCGTCGTGTGTACCCAAAGATTTCCTGCGCCGGGATGAAGCAGGTGCACCTAAAAAGGGTGTATGTGTACTTAGCTGCTCTCCTACATACTAGTTATGTCGTAAATTGTCTTCTCTTTATCGGATCTGTTCAAATTGCTTGGTAGAAACATTATGTGTATGATTTATTTGCTCAACAAGAACTTCACTATTTCATCACTTTTTTTTTATGTTATAGTATCGTAACTTTTTTTTGGGTCAGAGGTGGGGTAGAAACTGCTAAAACTGACCTGGTAGAAATCATACCCACTGTTAATAAATGACCCTTCCGCGAAAAAAAAATGGTCAAAAGTGAAGCACAAACCGATTCTCTTTTTAAAATATGTCTTAAAACATCAGTTTTTTTTTACCACCGCGTCTTACTACTTGTTCAGATTGTAAGCCTATGGACTTAAACTAATGGATTAGGGGTTAGAAAGCTTGAAAAGGAAATGCACCCGCATTTGCGCGGAGGAAGAGTGGAAAACCACCCACAATGCACCCGACTGGGATCAAACCCTTATCTCCCCGTCTTCGGCAGTCTAGTCCAACACGAGACTAGCGCGTTAGACCAAACGACCATCGTAACGAGTCACAGTCTTTATTAATCTTCCTCTCCTTGTAATTTCACTTTTACATTACTGTAAGACTCGCTTCGGTGGTCCAATGGTCCAAGGCGTCATTCTCTTAATAGACTGCACTGCCGATGAGGGGAAGATTGGGGTTTGAATCCCGGTCGGGTTTACTGAAGGTGGTTTTTCCTTGATGGTTTTCCACTCTTCCTCCACGCAAATGTGGGTAATCTACCTCTAAATTTAACCTTCCTCATCCCTAACACATTATCTTAAGTAGTTCATATGCGTGTGATATAGAGGGGTATTGAGACGCGGTGCTAAAAACATTGATTTAATCCATACCAGTAATTTCCCCTTCATAAGCATACTTTTGTTACTTTCATTTTGCAACATTATTTTGGGATGAAAAGGAAAGCGAGCCAGGGTTTGTATTTCTGACATTTCCTTGGCAAAAATAAATCAAATTTTCTGTAGATACATTATTTCTAAAAATTTAACAACATAGTGTAATCTCAACCATTCTTGAGTATTTTTAGTGGTGGAACTTAACAGAAACTTTTAAAAAACTCGTACAAAGGCCCGGTCAAATTACGCAATCCTCGTTACAGATATTATAAAAACTGTTGAGATTATTGTGAGTTGAAAGTTAAACCAAAATATCAGCGGCTGAAATATTATTTTTTTTACTTAGGTCAAAAGATGTTCAGTGTTATTTTATTGACACGAAAATCCGGATGGTATTGGGTTAGATTACTGTGTCCAGGTTGTGATTGTTTTTATTATTACCCGTTTGGGTTATACGCCTAAATTTTAATTACACTAATGGTTTTACGGATTATGAAAGCTATATTTAGAGGAAGTATGACAGAATTTTCTTGGAGGGAAAGTGGAAAACCGTTTTGGTAAAACCACTCTCAGTACACCCGACCGAGATTTGGACCTAAATCGCCATGTCATCGGCATCTTAATCCAATGTGAGAGTAGCGTGCTAATTCATACCATACATCCTCCAAAGCGGGTGATATTTAATTTAATCTAAGCCGCATGTTGGCGAAGATGGTGCCAACATTGCGAATATAGTTTGACTTGTCAGTACAATATGGCCAATATTTCCACAAACTGGGCTACAAATTATATAGCCCAAACGCGCAACATTATTATTTTGTCAAATAAACTGCGTTCATTTAAACAGCCAGTGATATTTAGTACTAGAGTTGAGGTGTGTCACCCCATGTGCGATTATTGTTCTCTCAGCAGTGTGTGTGTGTGTGTGTGTGTGTGTGTGTATGTGTGCTGCGTGAGTAAAACTGTGTAACATACTCTCTCTCAAAGGCCTTGGCTTCATTCCCAGTGCCATAGAAGTGACGCATGATGTGGAGCCGCACACAGCCACTTTATTATTGCTGAGGGCGCTCTACGTGAATATACATGATTAATATGCAAGTCTCTTTAAGTTTCCTCCGCCATATAATGCATTAAGTCGGAAACCTATGTCATTTACTCAGTGTAGGATTAGTGATATAGCTTCCACACAGCTTTTAACTAGACATTGCCTCGTGGAGTCTACTTCTCTAGCCCCACTCTATAGTCTCACATTTTATTAAACATATGCTTATATACAGAGCCCTGCTTTTATGGTGAATAAAAAAGCCCAATTTCGTTTTTAAGTTTCCCAAAAGCGCTGAATAAGCGGTGAATTACAAAAATCCTATATTTGCGACGAAATTATCGAATTAAGACAAAAGCGTTAAAAAAGTGGTTTTTACCAAACTTTCGTGATTAAGGTGACTTTGTTGGGTTAAAACTAGACTTCCAGGACAATGTTTGAAACAGGTAAACTAAACATATTGAAGTGAAAACCAAAAATTACATTTTGTTTGGACAAAACGGTAAAAAACACTAGTCCGCAAAAAAATGTGCTGTCAACTTATTAAAAAAGTAAGATTTAGCGGCAGCTGGTCCGGGAAAAGTATGTACAAGTCACAAAGACAAAATATTACACAAAAATCGTCTTGTTACTTCACAAAAATTGTGACTATATTTTTAAATCTCAATTTAGGCTAGAAAAATACAAAATAACTACTCAACATCACCAAACTGCAACATGCTGAATGCCGAAAATCGCGGACATCGTTTAAAATCGCGAATATCGCGCTAAAACGCCGATTTCGCGAATTATCGCGACAGTTCTTAGCATATATTTGCAATCAGGGTAACCTGAAATGTGAACATTTGAAAGAAAAAATGCCATATCTAACATTCGCGAATTATCGCGATCTCCACAAACGCAGGGCTCTGCTTATATATATTCTTACTCTATATAGTTAGTATATAATGCTTTCAATCCTTTTCCCTCCCAAAAGGTATGCTTAATTTACGCTTGATTTGTACACTTTAATTAAGAGGTAAGTCAAACGTCGTGCCATGTTAACTATTTCTTCCGAAAAACATGACATAATTTGTCTAGGGTTTATAAGTCTACATATTCCCAAAAGTATTGTTAAGCCAATACTATATTTGCGGAAGAAGTTATTTCCGACATTTGAAGCATTAATTCTCAAATCCGTCTCAATATGTAGTTGAAAGTTAAATCCCTAACTGGCATATTTAAGTTGATACAAAGTGTGAATTTAGTCTCGCCATGTCAAACACTTGTTATAAAATTATTGTAAACTTTTAGTGCAATTTTTTTAAATAACTATTATCATTTTATTAAAAAGATATTAAATTATTATTTAATTACTCTATGGCATTAGGAAGTATCAAATACATTGCCGCACTTAAAAAAGTACGCCACTTATCCTATCATGAGCTAGTGCTATCCAGTCATTACACCATATCTCTATCTTGAGCTAGTGCTATTCATTCCACTTCATTATAACCTCTCCCTATCTTGAGCTAGTTCTATCCAGTCTATCTCATTACACCGTAGCACCCTCAGGTCAATTATTTGTTATCCTTTCATCTGCGTCTAGGTCTCTTTTCCCATTGGGTTTTCCAGTCAGTACCCTGAAAAAGATTCTAGATTCTCAAATAATAATAATAATATTATTATATAATAATATTATTATTATATAATAATAATATTATTATATAATAATATTATTATTATGTATTATATATAATATTATTATGTATTATATATAATATTATTATATATTATATATAATATTATTATATATTATATATAATATTATTATATATTATATATAATAATTATTATATATTATATAATATTATTATATATTATATAATATTATTATTATATAATAATATTATTATATATTATATATAATATTATTATATATTATATATAATATTATATAATATTATATATTATTATTATATAATATTATATATTATTATTATATAATATTATTATATTATTATTATTATATAATATTATTATATTATTATTATTATATAATATTATTATAATTATTATTATTATATAATATTATTATTATATAATATTATTATTATTATTATTAACAGCTTATATATTTTGGACTTAATAAATGTATTTCAGACCTTACAGACCTTACACACGTAGTTTTATTTAGCGCCGCGTTCTACTACCCGTTATGTATGTATCTTATTTGACAAATGATGTCACCGCATCGCATATTTTTCGACCACTTAAGGTGAAGTTTAAATGATTGTAAAGCATTAAGTTAGTAAAACATCTTGAATCTATTCTTTCTTATCAATAATAATAATTACTATTATTATTATTATTGATAAGAAAGAATAAATTCAAAGATTGTTACTATTAATTATACTAACTACTATTATGGATAAGAAAGAATAGATTCAAAGATTGTTATTAATGATAAGAAAGAATGAATTCAAAGATGTTTTACTAATTTAACGCTTCACATTCACTTACACTTTGCAATTATTGGTGTGATGTAACATTTGTTTAGTGAGGTATACAATAACGGGTATTAAAACTCAGCTCTTGAAAAAAAACCTACTACATATGTTTAAGGGTCCAGGGTTTGTATGTAATACATTTATTACTAAGCCCAAAATATATAAACAAAAGAAAAACACATAACAGATTATAATTTAATTACTGTTTTTTTCTATCTCATAAGAATTAATGCTAGCAATAATTTATTTTAGTAAACTAAAGAGACTAGACACATTGTTTTATTGCTGTAAAAATTACTTTATTTAATCAGTACAAATTTCTGCCAATCGCTTCATAGAAAAGTTTTACGTTTCATACACATTTTTGTTATCATTTCCAAGTTTCAGATGATACAAAATACTACCGACGTCTTGCTTAAGGCGTGACGCCGGGAACTTTTAATATTCACACGTAGTGCCTGAACGGCAATAATATTGGCACGCTCGGGGAATGCTTTAATAATTTCGTCTTCCGTAATCTGAATGATGCGGTTGATAGCCACTGGTTGGGAAACAATGTTTTAGTTGACACCATTAGCCTGAAGTACCGTAGTTAGCGTGCGGCTCAAGGCTTGCACTACTATTAGGAACAGTTGGAAGCTAACTGTGACGTCAGCGTTTTCCCTCGGCTAGCTGAAGGTAGATAACATTGTGGAGCGGATAGCGAGGAAGACAGGACATGACCAAGCAGTATCGCTGTGCGTGGCAACAATACACCAGCTCTTAAATACATTTTATAATGTCTGTGTCACATTTTTATGTTAATAGACCGGTGAAAATATATAAGAATATTATATTTACTATAGAAACTCAATCTTAATAATAGCAAAATATATGATTCTTGCATTCGATCTTTGTACACACGAGTGAATTTAGACCATAGTTAGAGATGAAAAATTTTCCGCAGTGGTGGCTTGTGGTTGAGGAGTTAAATGGTAGAGGTGACACTTTGAGAAAATGTAGTGTGTTATAAGAAAGGGGAGGGGGGATTGAGGATGCAGCAGTGGTAGATTGGAAGCACGGATGATAGGGGGGGGTAGACTTAATGTCGGGCGAACCTTAACATTATTTTAATTAACTAATTGATGACAAAAAATTGAAGTATTATTTATTAACACAACATGTCTACAAAGGTTCACATTCATTTGTTTCTTTACTACCTTTTTTTTAGCAACGCGTCTTAGTACCCGTTTGGCTTATACGCTTATACGCTGATTACACCAATGTGTTAGGGATGAGGAAGATTGAATTTAGAGGAATTTCACTCGTATTTGCGTGGAGTGAGAGTGTAAAACTACTTAGGTAAAACCTGCTCCAGTACACTCGACCGGGATCGAACTCCGATATCCACATCATTGGCAGTTGAGTCTATTGCAAGAGTAGTGCGTTAGAGCGTGCGGCCACCGAAGTAGCTCTAATTCTTTACTAATACTACTATCATTACCACTAATAATAATAATTATTATTATTACTATCCATTTAATATTTTTTTTTACAAAAACAATAATTGAACATTTTCCGTTTTGGAAAATTTCCAGAAAAAATACGAGGAAAATTTTTCGTCTCACATCTCTAGCTAAACTATTTTTGTTTTTTACGCGAAGAAAAATATTGCGTTTTCATTCAAATGATACTTTAGCAGGCAAGTGACAACCCTAGTAGACAAGGGAGGGAGTACTATTTCGGGTGCGTTTGAACATAGTCGGGAGTACTCGCGTTCGTTTATCACCGTTGAGACTCTTGGGACCCCATTATGTGCCAAGTCATAGTTTCGTCTGCAGTGCGTTCACGGTGTCACAATGGCGGCTAGCGCAACTAAAAAGCGTAAAGTTAGTGACGAGTTTCGTGTCTTTCAAGAGAAGTGGACAAATTTATATTTGTTTGTTAAAGTTTGCCAGAAACCAGTGTGTTTGGTGTGTCATGAATCGGTTTCTGTTATAAAATAATACAATTTAAAACGTCACAATGAAACTAATCATGCTGTAAAATTCGACGCTGTTCCAAGGTCAGTTACTGATAGAGAAAGTGCTAGATTTAAAGAAACAGCTACAAACCCAGCGATTTGCATTTAAGAGACAAAATGTAGAAAGTGAAGCTGGTGTGAAGGGAAGCTTTATTATATCAGAAATAATCGCTTTTAAATAAAAAATATTACTAAGATAATGCATGGAATAAGCTGCAGATGTATTATGCCCATATCAAAAGTATATTTTTTTCCAAAGTCAGCCTGATCGGAGTAACTGTTGCCAGAAGAAGTGAAGAGCTGGCGGGAGATATAAAAAAATCCCCTTAAGGATCGTGCATCCAATTTCGTTTTTTACTTCTTTTACCATTGATGAAAGTACTGATATGATTGAACCAGCACAATTATATATTTTTATCCATGGCATTAATCATTATTTAGAGGTTATTGAAGATATGGCGGGCCTTTATCCTATGAAAGGAACAAGGATGTGAGATTCTTAAAAGTTTGATGGTAGTCTTAAATCGAGTCAATCTTAAGTTTGCAAATCTATCTGGAATTTTAATAGATGGGGCACTGGTTGTGGCTGGTAAATATGGATTTTTTGCTTTGATAAAGAAAAGTAAGGAAGATTTATCCTTAATGCAGTATTACTGTACTATCCACCACAATAACTTATGTGAAAATTCATTAAGTTTTGATGCAGTGATGAAGATCGTCATAAAAGTCCTGAAATTTATCAGATCCAGAGGACTCAACCACCGTGAGTTTCAAAACTTTCTGTCTGAGATAAATTCAGAACATGGAGATTGTGTAGTGCTAACAGACGAGATTTTGTACACATGCGTTAAATTATCAAACACAGAGAAAAACAATTAGTTAATTATGGGCCTACCTTTGCGAATGGCGAATGAGACTACCTGGAGTGATAAGATGATAGCGGGGCGCCTCACTCTTGTTTCTTGAGCACTTGCTAATTATTTCATACGAGAGAGTTTCATGGCTGTGTGTCCCGGGGCTAAAAAAAAAAGCTTGATCGCAGTTTTACCCGTTATGCTAAGAAAAGCGCGGGACGAGTGAGCCAAGAGCCATTAGGGTAGCAGGGCGGGAATGAAAACAAGATATCATTGCGGTGCTGACACCTAGTGATAATGAATATGGCTAATTAAAACAAAGAATAGAGCACAACTAGCTCAGTAGATACATTCCTACTAAACAGGGATGTTATTTATTTTTCTGATGTTCGTTTGCTTTCCAGAGGAAAAATGTTGGAAAGAGTCTTTGATCTTAAGGAAGCAATACAAACTTTTATGGCAAGTAAAGGGAAACCTGTGCCTCACTTCAATGACCCTGAGGCTGAGTGATTTGGGATTCTTTACCGACATTACGGACACCTTAATGATCTGAACACACGACTGCAACTAAAAGACAACTTAGTACACACTCTTTATGACAGCATCACATCGTTTCAAAACAAACTTAGTTTATAGGAAATTCAGCTCCAGAAAAAATATTTTACTCACTTCCAGAAACTATCAAAGTGTGAGTGCTCTGACACCAATAAGTGTGCCTCTGCATTAGCCGATCTGAAAGAAGAATTCAAGTCAAGATTCTTGGACTTTAAAGAAAGCGAAAAACTAATTAACCGGTTTTCTAGGCGTTTCGGTTTGTCTGTTGAAGATGTGCCTGGGAATATACAAATGGAACTGATTGATTTGCAATGAAACATTAATCTAAAAGAAAAATTCAACCTGGGACTTATTGAATTATATTCTAAATATGTTGACAAAAACAACTTCCAAACCGTTCGACTGCATGCCTTAAAGATGATGTCACTGTTCGGGAGCATTGTCTGCGAGCAGTTATTTTCAGGAATTAAGATCGTAAAATCAAAAGCCAGGACTAGAATAACTGACGCCCACCTTGAAAACACGTAGAGTTGCAACATCAAAAATAAGACCAGACATTGACAAACTTGTTAAGAATAAACGGTGTCAAACATATCACTGAAAGATTTTAAAATACGCATACAAATGTACCTAAAAGCATAGTTTTTGAGAATTGTTCACCATGTAGCTATCTATCTTATAAATTGAAAATAGACTTGCATTAATCTGATTAGTATGATTTCACTTTTTATATTATTAAGTAAATGTATTTAGTTTTTCTTGCCTATTTCAACTTATAGTATTAGTTTTGTTCGTGCCTATTTTACCTTGCAATAAACAAACTATGTGAGTATATATAAATTAATTTACATCCAAAAACATTGTATTAAATAATAAATTTTAAATGAGAAATATATTGATACATAAGTTAGAATCATATACATTAGAGTGTGTATATATTTTTGATTTTGTGTAACCCCTTAAATATAATCGCGTGGGGAGCATTTAGAATCTGATTATGATCGAGGGGCGATGAATATTCTTTGTGTCATCATTTTTCCTTATAATCATCGTCAACAGACAGCGGCCGCTTGGTTGGTGTAGCTCGATTGCAGGCTGACTCCAGGGAGTTTTTGGAGATATTAGCTCAAGGTGGTAGGGTCGATATATATAGTGGAAGAGGGATGAGGAGACGGATAATATACAGTACTATAAATAGCATTTGCGCTCCCTCTGGGGAATCGGTCGTTGTGCAAGACAGGACATTAGCGAAGTGAGGTGAGAGGTTTTGAAATTACTAGGTTTATCGAGAGAAAACATTGGTCATGGTTTTCTCAATATTGTTTTTCACTATGTAGTTGTGTTCTTCGATAGTTTAAAAGCTCTAGCTCTAAATTTGTTCATTTAATTCATCCTACTAACTTTTCTTGGCTTCCCATGGTAAATGTTTACTGCCAAGGATATTGTTGTTCATTCAAATATATGTTATCTATTAAAATATACAGGCTCTTAAGTACGCTTAGGTTCTGTTTTACTTACAACTGTTTAAAGTAATACCAACATTTGACGTGTTGCACTGCTCATGGTTTTAGACACTTCTAAGTACAAAAAGTGTTAGTTAATACACTATATTGTTAGTGTTCATATATATGTATGTGTGTGGATGAGTGTATGTGTCATATTCCTCTTGACAAGTTCTACCAGTAACTGTTTACGAAAGCAAGTTTAAGACGCCATTTTACGACTTCATTTTCTTGTATATAACGTTAATAATAAGCTGCCAGTGTGAAGTATAGTGGACATATACTTTTCCTCGCGTTGATGCTTAAATCTTATGGATTTGTATTTTAAAGTCGTTCTTGAAGAGTTATGGCGGAAGAAATATGAATCACTGAGGAGAAAAGTAATCAAACCTTCATTTTAATTTACTCCATGTCGTGAAGCTGTGATTTTATAGGAATATTTTAACTCCCCTTTCTCCATTTTATGGGAAACATATAATCATTACAGCGGCTTTTCAAGTTAGTGCTTCTTAAAATATTATGAAGAATAAAAGATAAACGTTGTGTTTGTCACTTGAATGTTAAATCTCTTTCCTCTTCCATAAGAAAGACGGTGTTCTGCGGCGTGCATTAAGCTGGCACACCTTATTTTACAAACAGTTTTAAATATACACATTTGAATGGCCACCCTATTTACTCATAGAAATGTGCCCGCTATTCAGCGTTCGCCCTGATAAGCTACTCGAACAGTAACGATTTTAATGTAGTAATAATATATAATATTATATAATAATATTTAGCACCGCGTCTTACTATACGTTGGGGTTATATGCCTAAGTACTAACTACGCTAATGGATTAGGAATTGGGAGGGTTGAATTTAGAGGAAGTGAACCCGCATTTGCGTGGAGGGAGAGTGGAAAACCATTTAGGAAAAACTACCCCCAGTTCACCCGACCGAGATTCGAAACTCGATCTCCCCGTCCTCGGCGGTCGAGCTCAACACGACTAGCGCGTTAGCCAACTACGCCACCGAGGCGGGTCTTTAATGTAGTGGGACAGTTTGATTTCAAATCTGGCTCTTCACAGTTGCTCAAATATATTTTTGTATTATCTGACCGCACCGTTCGATCGGACACATAAATGTACCCGAAATTAAGCCTTACTGACATAAATGTATTTATGTGGCAACGATTTTAATATGGAGGGCCAGTTTGATGTTCAAATCAAATTCTGAATATGCCATTCGATTGGGCTTCGTTTAAGTTGACGAAAAAAAATATATTTTTAATAAAAAAATTACTGTTTTGGAAATATTTTTCATTTTTAGCATATAAAATATGAACCTTTTTATTTTGAAAGTAATTACTATAGTGAATACAAAATGTTTTAACGATACTTATATCTCGTGAATATTTATGTGCATTTTTTAACACCTCATCTTGGTTTGTAAAATTTTCACGGTAATTTAAACAATATGCCGGTAGTATTTGTTTGCGAAAAACAAAGTTATGCTTTGTTTGATTCATAATAGAATATAGTAGAAGCTGTGTTTTAACTTTATCTTATGTCATTTCGTCTTTCTGTATCTTTATCCCGCGAAAACTGTCATTTGCTTAGACCAATTATTTTAACTAAATTTGACAGAGACATTCTTTGAACCAAAGCTTAGCGACGCTTTTTGATATACTTTTCCGTTTCAAGATGGCGGCCACTCGAAAATCTATATGCATGTTTATTCCACGATAACTGTTAAATTCATGGACCAATTTTAACGAAACTGGGCAGGGATATATATTCCTTAAACCTACCTAGGCCGAACGATATATGCACATAGTTTTTCAAACGAGTTATTAGTTTCCAGATGGTGATCGCTCAAAAGATTTTTCGTTTAGTAGCCCCTCTCATGTGATTTGAATTTATAATTCTAAGCAACCGATCGAGTACCCAAAACATTTTTTGTTTGGTTTTTAAACATATATTGAGAGATCGAGATCTTAAATCACATGAAACACGGTTATTTTTTATAAATATAATGTACTATTGAATAATATATTAACTAGCATTTATCCGCGGCTTCGCTCGCATTAAACAGTACATCAACACATTCGACATCTTCAAATGCTAGAAAAGAATTAAACCTATTTGAGAGCAGTGTTTTATGTGTGTTTTATAGATTCATGAATAAACATAACTCCTCCCATCCCCTCCCCCTTCACACTCCTGCGACGAATGTTCAATGTTTACACTAGGTTTTTTTCAACACTACTTCGCTCGCTGATGAGATAGCTTGCTGGTGGCTCTCTTACTTGGAGGCATTGTTGCAATGATCACAACAATAAAGGGTTTACATTTATTTTCAAAGAAACTAAACTATATAAACACAATGTACACGTTAAACCATAAAATAACTGAAAACATACCTAAATTTAAGACGCAAATGCAAGAACGCTCTCAGTGGATCTCTTACTTGGAAGCATTGTTGCAATGAACAAAAGAAATAGTGTTATTATAATATGTTTAGATTGGTTTTCTGCGTAACTTGATCACCAAGGAAAAATTATAGGAAATGTTTCAACTTGAGATCCAAAGAGAAATGTTAAGACTGTAGAAACGATAAGAAAATTGGGGGAGTGAGGTGTAAATTGTTCATATAACTACTAGTAAGTTGCGTTTTTGTATGCACTTTTGTCCTGCTTTTCTGTACATTTGTTATTTAGCCGTTATGCATTGTAAATTATTTATTGTTCCCGTGGGAGAGTAGGGCCGAGATTATGTAGTTCATTTGAATGACAACTCTCAAGGCATCTTAAGAACTTTTGTCATTAAAATGAGCTTTTTATAGTCTTTGCCCATATCAAGAATGCCAATTATTTTTTTGATCTATGGATTGGTCAATCAGTAAAAAATATGCCCATTAATTTATTTGCCACTAGTCTATTTCAAAACAAATTAGCTTAATTTTTCCAAATAATTTTTTTGTAACACGAACCTCAAAATAAGTTCACAGATAATTTCTTTCAAAATATATTATCAAATTATCCCTCCGTCAGCTTACGAGTACATACTATTAGCCTATTTCTATTTACTCATTGTTTGTTTAAAACAATGTGTAAGACAAAGGCAATTTATTCTGTGTATGTGCATCTTCCATCGCATCCGAATAGTTTTTGAAATAAATAAAGTAAATACCTCAACTTATTTGATAGTGTGTCTACTAATCTAAAGCTACCAGATTCGTTTAGCGATAAAAACAAAAAATGTGTAACTTAATCTAAGTAATTATTATTCATGCCAGTAATTAGTAATGATAAAAAATTTGGGATCTAGTTGTTTTGATTGTCAAAAATTGTTTGGCTTTGATTAAAATCGCCCCTCTGCCTCCCCCGTGTTATGCTAAGGTTCTATAGTCTCACAAGCTCTTACGCGAAGATACTTCATCGACGTATGACCTTAAGTTAGGATGTTACGTTAACAGCCTGTACTTGCATTAAATGCCTAAAGGAGCCTTCACTGGGAACACGTCACTCTTAGGGTTTGGCCGGACTGACAAGCGTGCGAACAAGCGCGCGCGCGCAAGCGACTTGGTGGCCAGACTGGCGAGCGTGCCAGCGGGCGCGTAATTAGCAGATAGCTCTAATTGTTGACGAGGAGACTCCGAATCTTGGCTGAGTGAACTGAGGGGGGTTTAAACAAGTGATTTATTGTTGTTTTCTCATCCTCTCTCCACGCTAATGGTGATTCTTATTTGTAAAAGCCTACTTTGATAATATTAAAGTATTTTAACATATCAGTTTTACATATAGGCGCTATATATATATATATATATATATAAGTATATTTTATAATCTTACCAATTAAATTAGGCCGTTAGTAGCAAGTATGCTAAACCTATCGATAGTAATAAAAATGTCAAAATGAGAAGTTTTCCTAGAACTCAATGAACCAACATATAATAATATTGCCTAGCGCCTGTAAACTAGACTGTACCGGGTCAAGCGCGCGCTTGATAAATAGAACCAGTTCTATCTTTAAAGCGTGCACGCTCAGTCGCTCGTTCGCTCCAGTCTGGCCACCTCTCATTACAACCAATGTGTTCTATTTTATATTTTAGTCACTCGACTCAGTCTGGCCGCCCCCTCATAGTATAGATGCAGGCGTCTTTTTTTCTTCCGTAAATTGAATAAACACACCATTCTAAAAGCGACCAAGATTTCAAAACGTGTCCTATAAATCAAAACTAGCTTTTATTTACTTTTCAATATTACATTTCATAGAGTTCCTTTTGTTTTATTTTCTGTTTTGGGTATTTCGTTGGCTTTTATTTTAGTTATTGAAAGTCTGTGTTTGACTTTATATTGATTGATGAGCTAGAAAGTTGCTAAGCTGGCGCTGGCACGCTTGTTAATACTCGCTACAGTCCTTCTAGTGTGGACCTACTGTGTAGTGCATGACACACATGGGAATGTTAATACGTATAGCTCCGGGGAAAGTGTCCTGCTGAGACAAAGACACGTAGGTGGTCCACTCTTTCCAGCATTGGGCTTCCCAATCTGTTAATACCGTGTCCGTCTTGCTGTCTAGAGGACGTTTTCACATATACACTGTCCATGGCTTGGCTCGCTTCAGAGCTTTTGAGAGTATTTCGCGGGGTCAATAATTGGTTCACATGGTGTGAAATTTGTTGGGATGAGAATGATTCAAAATTCATAATAAGTGTTCTCATAGGTATTTATATGCATATATACATCTGCTAGTGACCTAAGCACCCTGTTAAAACAATGGTATAGATTTTGTGGGGAAATCCACACCTGTACACGGAAATTGAACCCTGAACCCGGAGTTTTCTACCACTAAGCTATCCAGGATTCTTCATGCTCAGGGTCATTCATCACTCATGGCGGAGTATGTGAGGGACGTGTGAGATCGTCGGCTAATAATACCTACTGTACGCTTCGTCTATTCTGTAAACTTGCCCTGCATTATTCCACTATGGTATAGCTTATATACAGGGCCATAGTGTAATCTGTCAAGGTAAGACTGCTGCTACCTTTCAGGGTGAACGGAGTGTATATGAATCAACTATGTCTAAACGGCAGTACGTCCACAAATTATATTTTCAATAAATTGTCACACATTGAAATGTTGTAAAACTACCACCTGTAATTCAACTATAAACCTTATTATAGAATTGTTGAAACACATTTCACTAATACTCTATCATTTTGATTTTAGTATTAATAATCTATGATTCTGTGCCAGTATCATCTATAAAGTGCTATGCTATTCAACCTAAAAGAACAGGATTTTAAGAAAATGGACAATCATTCGACTTTATAGGCTTATAAGTAGACAAGTTATATTGTTAAAAGGATGTATAAATAAAAATAAATTTATTTCTCCAGCACACATTTAATTGTATTTGAATTCTGAAGTAAATCGATAATGTTTTTAAAGGGACAATTGCTTTCTATTTTTTTTAAAATGTGAAACACCTAAAAATACTCACCGAGTTAGTCTGTACGTCGATACATTTTATATGCGTTCTTCGAAATAGCTTAAATGTTATTATGGTCAATAGCTCATTGCTTGCCAGAGGCCTCTGGCTACAAGTCTAGCCTGTGCTTGCTGCAAGGATGGACTAATTACAACCAGCGATTGCTGAGGCACTTGAATCATAATTATTCCGGTTCACAACCACACGTTTTCACATCACTAAGTCTACGAGTGATGCGCATCGTAAAATATTTGATTTCTCGTTATACATTGTGCATTATTGAAGGTAATTCTAACTCATATCTGTCAGACGTCCACCAATATTCTCTATTTAGCGAATCATAAATAAAGTTAAGCTAGCTCAAAATGGCTCTTTGATACTAAATAGAAATAAACGAATAAACTGTTATATACCGATGGCCCCTTCAATTCCCATCATAAAGGTTTTCTAAACCAATCAACGTCACAATGTAAGCAAGATCTGCGACCTTCTATTAAAGATGTGCATCATGCCAACATTAATTTACATGATTAGGACTAAACATAAAGCTTATTGGTATTCAGTGAACAATAATATTGGAACATTGTAAATATTCGCTTATCTGTTAATATGATTAATGTAATTGCATTGTTCCTGACTTGTTTGCCTGCTGCCATTGCTATATTATTGGATTATTTGAACACCTCTATTTTATCACAATGCAACGCTGTGCATTTTCAATGTTAGAATTCCATGTTGACTATTACTGGGTATCTAGTCCGTCGCCTAGCGTCGGTAGCGTGCCTGCCTACTAAGCTAAGGGTCCCGGATTTGATTCCCTGCATGGACGCAAAATTTATCATTGGTTAAATACATCCTTTTCACAGTGATAAACTAACGACTGGAGGCTGGGTGTTGTGTCTCCGCTAGACTTCAAGTAGTTAGGTGGAGGATGTTGGAAGCCGCACATGCCCCCCTACTAGTCCTTAATACATATTCCAACAAAGATGTGGTGTTATATAGGCCTAAAGATTTCCCGTAGATTCTACAAATTTAAAATATAGATAACAAGTTAAGATGTGCCACACTTTTTTTTTTACGGATTTTTATATAATCAGAGTTGCCGTAATTCGACAATATTTCAAGATACATCGATGGCTAAGAGTATTATCAAGAGAAGGGGAAATTAAATCAAGTTTTAACATTTATTTACTACTTTTATTATGGGAAAAACAATAAGTTATATAAAATAATTAAGTCATACCACAACTACTTTTAACTTAGTATATTTTAAATATCTAGAGGAATTAAAATACCTATACCAGTGGTTCTCAATAAAAAAAATTATTCACAGCACTCTCATCTTTTCCGTAAGTCATCGCGGCATACGCAACGTGCAAGTTGGAGACACACGGTCATGCGCAGGGATACTTATCTCAGTTGAACAGGAATTACCTGTGAGTTTGTATTCTATTAGATCAGCGGTTCTCGAACTTTATTTATTATTATTATTAGCACCGCGTCTTACTACCCGTTCGGGTTATACGCACTTACGTTAATGTGTAATGGTAGGGTGATGTGAGATGAAATGGAAGACCTACAGTTTAACGTGGGATCCGAACCACGGTGGAGGCCTGGCATTCCTCACATTCACAAGTTGTGATTAATACACGTCTTGTCAGAGGTGAAGGAAGGGTTTGGAAATCAGATAAATCTGTGCTGGGACCGAGGATTGAATCCCAGACCCTCAGCACAAAGGTCTGACACCTTACCCCTAGACCACCAGGTCACCCAACTTTATTTTATTTAATCTACTGGGAAAAAATATCCCTAATCAAAATATTTCAAATGTAAGAAATCTAGTTAGAGAGAATACTACTGTTATAGCCGTAACATTACCTCTTATTGAGAATCGTTATGATAAGTTAAAAAATACATAATTTTACTGTAAAAAGTTGTATTCACTTTCTTAACAAATTCATTCAAAAATAAAGAAAAAAAGTAAACATAAATACAATATTTTCAAATCAAATTTTTTAATTGTAATTCTGGAGTTGATAAATTATGAATCCCAAAGTTTTCATTGATAGAGGTGTGGTTGCATGGCTTGGCACAACAAGCGGAGGTCCGGCTCCAAATTTAGCCTATGGCAGTACTTATTTTTCAGTACACCATGGATGAAAAACCACCCTCACAGAAATATGTTGTTGAAAAAGGCTTACTAAACTGCTAATATAGAAGGCGTCAAGTAGAGGGTTGAAAATTCTCAGAAATTGGTCTCCAGCCGAGAGCAAATGAGGGAAAAAGATGGGTGGAAATAACCAGATAACGATAACTGCCAAGAATTAGGGTTTTCCATAAGCCCCTTGTTATTTTGTCAACTTTCCCTTGAGAGCTGCTCGCGTATCCCCTGAAAGGTACCCGAATACCCTTGGGGGTACGCGCACCCCAGGTTGAGAACCGCTGTATTAGACAATGAATTGAAATAATGTATAAAAAACGACAAGCTTAATTTCCTCATTAATTACTTGATATCTTTTTAAATTATCTGTTAAATAAAAATATTAAAGTTTTCGAACATTTTTATCTCATTTATTTTTAAATGGTATAAGTGTATAACAGAATAACACTACTTTTAATAAAAAAAAGTTATTGACAATAAATAAACGTTGACAACTTCGCGGCACACACCATTTGAGAACCACTGATTTATACTCTTCACGTGTAATATACTATATTAATATTTACGACCAGAGACATTTATGAAAATGTACATTCTTTTCGTACATGTTGTAATATCTAACTTTTAACATTGGTCAATTACACTAAAGTCTGTTCAGCGTAGGAATTGTTTTCTGAAAGGCCTTTTTCCCTACCAGAAAGCTAATATATAGTAGAATTTAGGTAGGTAAAAAGACCTTTCAGAGAGTAATTCCTACCGTGAATGGAGTATATGTATTCAGTCAATCGGAAGCCTTTAGCATCAATCACATCTTTATTTTTTATCGTCATTTTTTTCTTTTTGAACTTCTTGACTGCTGGTTGCACACCTTCTGGGTGTGAAGCATCATTGCGCGACTTTTTGATGTGGTGGTAAGGCCTAGATCGTTTTTTTTTTAAATTATTGGGGCCGATGTTTTAATGAATGTTTTGTGAAAACGTAATAATTTATTTGTCTATGCCGATATTTTCTCGAGGATGCGAAACAAATCTCAAGCATGAACATTTAAATAAAACAATCTATTAAAGGTGGATACACTTTTTTTTTTTAATATTGTGACGAATATATTTTTGAACTGACATGTTTTATTTTTAGCATTGACTACTGATCAGCCTTTTCTAAGTTTGCCATTTCTGCACTAGCCACTATGCCAACTCGGACCTCTAGAGAGGATAAATGTCACATCCTTTAATTACAATTTCGCATTTAGAACAACACATTCCATATTGATGAGGCTATGACCATTTCTTAAGTTTATTTTAATTTAAACTAGTTGAAAAATTACACTTGAAAGAGACCGCAATTTAAATTAATTGAATTGTGGTCTCGTACGTAGAATATTGCCGTAGTTACAATGATTTGCACCTTAAGCCGATTCAAAACGAAAAGAGTGAGAAGTGAGTGGAAGTAATGACGTCATCTGCTGAGTGAAACATGAGGGCAGTTCCGAGCTAGCTTCTGCTTCACTTCTTCCTCACTCTTTAAAGATGTTGCTTGGTCAGGACTATCGATGCATATTTGTTTTTATAGCGCGTTAACACTCACTTTTCATTCTTTCGTTCTTTCACACGGATTCTTGTGTGTTGATATCCATTAAGTTCATCTGGTTAATTATTTATAATAATCCTATCAATGGAAATTATAATGTGTACTCAAAAGACCATTGAGCAGTTTTTATGGCTGGTTGCGCAATTTCCCTCAAAAGTTACCATACTTTCTTAGTCGATGCAGCGCTCTCCAACCTCTCCAACGGGAATCCGCCAAGAATCACAATGGCAAGACAACCATCTCATCAGGTGGTGGGGGTGGCATGAAATCGCGGATCATGGACCAGGAAAGCTGATTCGCCAGTTCGTTATAGAAAAAAATCTTGCAGTCTTTCTCTTTGTTTGTTTTTTGTGTGTGCTGTTTTGTCTAGGGTATTCGCCAGTCATCCATCAAAGACCCGGACAAGTTCAGCTGGTGCCATTGAACCTCCAAACTCTAGTTGTTCATTATTGATAATAGGGAGGTGCTTCTTAACTATGACAAAACTGAGGGCAAAATCTAGTTCCAAGTTTTCATCTATGCTTTGATTATATTCTGGGAACATTAGTAAGAAGGTATATTATAATGGTGTATTGTTACTATGATGAAAATTTAGTGAATCGGTGAATTACGAACACCGATCAAAGACCGCCATTGCTTTGATAAATTAACGGCTGCAACATTATATTACGTTAAAGCTATTCTTGGAGAACATTTATTTTTGCTGTGCGGGTCTTTTGTCACCACTGCAGACACTGTCTCGGGCGCTAATGATATTCAATTTGTTCTACGTGTTTTTTGAACCCATTATATATTTTTTTAATTGACACTAAATAGTCCACACATGTTTGTTTTCTGACACTTTTAAAACAAGAGTATTGAAATAATGGTTGTGCCTAGCATTTTTAAATATTCATTTTGGCAAATACTATACAATAAGGTGTTTGGTGTTTGTGCGTTTCAAAAAGATTTTTAAATAACAATATGATGTTGACAAAAAATTGTACATATATAGGCGACCTTAAGTTTATGTTATACTTTTTCTCCTCCAAGCTACTTTCCCAGAATTAAGAGTGCTCGAGCTACCATTCAAGGTTTCGATAAAGTTTTACCACCTAAATTAACTTTAAACACTCAACTAATCCTATTTCTGTTGTACCTTTGCTACGATCACAGCACATTTAAAACAAAGGTCTAAAATTGTACAGTAATATTTTGAAATATAAGTTGCTCTAGGGAAACTATTAAATTGGAGTTTGATCAAGCTTGGCCACACAGATAGTTTTTTTTAACATCGTCATTATATAGGCCTTCTAATGTTTGTCACAATAAAAAGTAACATTAACCATTGATCGACACTTATTACGATATGTTCACTTGTTTTACGGGCACACATATAGAAATTGAAAAATATAGGCCTATACAATATGTGGAAAGTATCTCCAAAACTACCAAAAACATTTCGAGGTTGGAATCAATTGATTTCAATCTCTTTCTTTCTCTCTTATGTAAATTCCTTTTGAACATCACCATCATAGTTTAATTTGTAAACAAAGATAATACACAACCCACCTATTTATTGGTATAATAAGAGTTAAAAAAAAACCATGATTACAATGCATTTTCATAGATATGAAGCGATTGATCGAGTATGCATTAAAATTGTTACCTTTTTGGTAACGCCACACTTTTAAATAAAAAGTTCTTTAGATTAGGGAGAAAAAAATATTTCGTCCACCATACTACCACATCATCCATGGTTGCAAATAATCTTAAGATAATCTGATATCTCAATGCACAACTAATTTATTTTTATGACGTGATTGTTAATTTTTATGATTTTCATGAATCAAAATCATGTAATTAAATCTCTGTTTGAATCGGTGACTTGAAATTATCTAAGTGGTTTATTTCCTCTTCCTAGAAGTTAGCCAAGTTAAAACGGCTTGCTTGGAAATAATGAGTGGCTAATTATTGTATGAGAATAATTTTATAATTTAATTTAAAGTAATATTTTCCCTATTGATTTAGTCTTATTATTTTAGTTCGCTATATATGTAATTAAATTGGTATTCAGTTGTGGCTTTAACTTTTGAATTAATCTGTTTGTCTGGAGCTCGATCCTGGTTAGGTACATGAAGCATTTTTTTCATTCATTCATTCATTCATTCATTCATTCATTCATTCATTCAGTCTATTCGAATAAATAAATGCTGATGGATTTCCTTAAAAATTCACAACTATGTGTCCTGAGATTAGTTACTGATGGTCCAAACAGGTATTAAATACTGGTAATTAATAAAAAGGTACGTCCACACTACAAGAAACTAGCAGCCACATACTTGTTTAGTTATTTATTTGGTAAAAATATTTAAAATTTCCTTAATTCAAGGCATTAAATAATTTAAGTTCTTGAATTACTAACGGTGCTAATGATATAACACTGAGATGCATTGCAAATGTTTATAAATCCCTCATTATTTAAGAAGTTGTTTGAGATTTTTGAATATCGTTATCACCAAAATGTAGGCGAAATATATCACCGGGTTTTTGAATAGTTAAAATTTAAGTTCAAAGGTGTTTTTAATTCATCGACGCTCTACGTGAAAAATTTCACTTCACCCAAGAAGTTAAAAACCTCTGCTATATCAAATAAAGTCATGTTTTGATAGGGTCACAACAGAAGATTTTAATATAATTTGGGATTGTTTTATGAAGTTTTATATAAGTTATCATACATTTTTAAACTTAAAATTTGTACTTTTTAACTGGTCAGAACTTTCGCCTACATTTTGGCGAAAACAATATTTTAAAATATTAAACCACTTCATAAATAATCCGGGATTTTTAAACGTCTGCAACGCGTATCAAGCCGGCCCTACACGTACAGGCTCACCGTACGATGACGCCTGTCCGGTCTGACCTGACAGATCTTACCTGACAGCTCTTCTGCCCCTACACTATTTAGGTTTACCTGTCATACTATTACAGTTATACTCTGATCTTGCTGCAGTAACTTTCTTTCATTCTTTCCAAAAATTGCTGCGCAGATTATTTATTTTCCCCTTTACTGTCTCACAATTCGCTCCCGGATCTACAGTCTTCAGAAATTGTGCTAATCTGTCGTACACTGCTGCTTTCCGTGCCCGATTAGAATATTCTTTGCTTTTAATTTTCCAAAGGCAGGTTTCATTTTTATACATCTCCAAAAAATGCAATTGTTAATTTATTACTGTACTCTTTGGAGCTGCCATTTCCGTAGTAAATAAACACTTTATTAAAAAAAAAACTACTTTAAATTTTACTAGAAAAAGATTTTAAAGGTAGTAAATTAAACCCTTTATAATAGGTCTTTATGATAATAAACTACACTTAATACTCTATTGGACTACTAAAACGTATTATTGAATTACTAATTGAATAGCTGACATACATACACGTGTAGCGCTCTAGAGTTAACAAAGAACTGATGGCCCTACCTGTGTATGCCACTACACGATCAGTTTCGCCTGACAGGTGAAAATATCAACCTATGATTGATTTTCAACAGGTCTGAAAAATAACTGAACAGGCCGACAGGTCCTCCCCTACACAATCGGTTTTACCTGTCAGGTCAGACAGGACAGGCGTCACCGTACGGTGAACCTGTACGTGTAGGGGGCCCTTAGTGTTCTCCCACGAAGGTTCTTGTTTCCCGCTATGAATAAATACCTTAAATAGCTTCAGAGAAGTTGGTTAAGCCATTCTCAACATCTAGACATTTTAAACCAAATGGTTATACCACCTTCACGCCTTCATATTAACTTTAATTCACCCGTGCCGGGGAGCACGCACACTAAACGTTAAGCTCATATAGTTTTGCTTGGTTTGAATCCCGACTGGGTATATTGGAGGTATTTTTCTAAATATTCTTCCTAACTTCCTTCACGCAAATGAGTGCACATTTACTCTCTATTGTGCCCTATTCATTACAGTCTTACCCCATAGTGTAATCTTTATTTCTTTTTTTGTTAGTACCGCGTCTTAGTACCGCTCGGACTATACTCCTATATACTAATTACACTAATGGGTTAGGGATTAGGAAGGTTTAGTTTAGAGGAAGTGAATCCACATTTGTGTGGAGGGAGAGTGTAAAACCATTTAGGAAAACCACCTTTTGTTCATCCGACTGGGTTTGAACCCTGATCTCCCTGTGTTCGGCAGTTCAGTCTAGAGTAGCGCCTTAGACCACAAGGCCTCCGAAGTGGGTCGTATTGTAACTAAACCCGTGTAATTTTTTTCACGTACAACACGTAAAAAAATTTGCCAAATAAATTTATTTCTTCTTTTTAAGTTTTCTATTTTTAAAATCTGTATAACTTCAATAACTTATTTTGTTCCCAAAACTCCCACATACATCCTTAATTTTTTTTTTTTTTAACTTTATATCTTTTCCCCGTTTTCTTTATATATTTCTGCTTCGTGTTTTTGTATGAGAAAAAGAATGTTAAAAGGAANCTTTATATCTTTTCCCCGTTTTCTTTATATATTTCTGCTTCGTGTTTTTGTATGAGAAAAAGAATGTTAAAAGGAATGTTAAAAAGAATGTTAATGACACTGTTTACCGGCATCCAATCCTGATCTCTTAGCAACATACGTGCGTTTTGAGGTAACGAGGCAAGCGTCTCGGTATTTTCTCTTTGTGGTCCTCATGGGGAATCTTCACTTCCAGTCGAAAGTGAAAAGTAAAATTATCTTCGGCACTAACGCTTTGTGTGCGCTGCTAAAGCGGTGTAAAACGCGTTTTATGAACTGCCTTATGTCAACATTTATAGACGCTGTGCATTCTGGCGTGGCGCCTTGCTATTAATTTTATTCTTCTTTTCCCTCTCATACCCTTGAATTTCTCTCTCCTATACCTCACCTCTCTCGCTCTCAACTGCTATCCTTATCTATCTCAGGATTAATTTAATCTCTTTTCATACTTTCCTTTTACATCTCATATTCCCATTTCATTTTATAGATGAGAAGCAAAAAGCTCGTAAAATCAAGAAATTCTTTCCGCCATTTTCATGTTTGTGACCAACATACCAACTGCAATAATCTTGTACAAGCTGTTATCTTGTTTGTCCCGCCAGACTCACTCCGTCCCTTTACGACCCGTATCGTATCAACCCGTCCCGTTTCATTCAGAACCGTCCTGACTCAACCTGTCGCAATACATTCTAACCCAACTCGTCCCGACCCGCGCTATCCTAACTTGTCCCGACCTGCTGTATCCCAACTTGTCCCGAACCGCAATTTCCAACGTGTCCCGACCCGCGCTATCTCATCTCGTCCCGAGCTGCGTTATCCCAACTTGTCCCGACCCGCGCTATCCCAACTCGTCCCGAACTACGTTATGCCAACTGGTTCTGACCCGTGCTATCCCAACTTGTCCCGACCTGTGGTTTCTCAACTTGTCCCGGCCTGCGCTATCCCAACTCGTCCCGAACTACGTTATGCCAACTGGTTCTGACCCGTGCTATCCCAACTCGTCCCGAACTACGTTATGCCAACTTGTTCTGAACCGTGCTATCCTAACTTGTCCCGACCTGTGGTTTCTCAACTTGTCCCGGCCCGCGCTATCCCAACTCGTCCCGAACTACGTTATGCCAACTGGTTCTGACCCGTGCTATCCTAACTTGTCCTGACCCGCGCTATCCTAACTCGTCCCGACCCGTGCTATCCCAACTCGCCCCGACCCGTGCTATCCCAACTCGCCCCGACCCGTGCTATCCCAACTCGCCCTGACCCACGCTATCCCAACTCGTCCTACCCCATTCTTACAAGCTGTACCAGGCCAACGAGTTCTGTTTTATTTCCATCCGACACTACCAGACCCATCCCGTTTCATTCCGACCCGTTACGTCGCATTCTTTTGTCCTGTCACGTTTTAGTTTAAAATACAAGTGGTTTTTTTTCTTCTTAATTGGTGAAAGTGTAAAGCCACCTATTTGAAGGAATCAAATTGTTTCAATGTCAGGCCTCACACGAACTCGTCCTTACTTGGGATGAAACTGCGTATAACCTCTCAACGCGAGGTGATGGCACCACTACACTGCTAAATATTTTCTAAGGGGAAATGCAGTGACTGAGTTGAATGGTTTACAATACATTGAACTTTAGAATTATGTTTTAATTCAACCCCTTGCATTAAATAATGTCCTCTCAATGTTCATTCTGCATGACACATGCACTATTACCGAAGATACCCCTTAGTATTATAATATTCTTCATAACAGGTTGTTCGATTTGTGTCGATGTATGAAAAAATCTCAATAATTTGTAAGTTTCTTCCACCAATTTTCCAAGTTTCAGAGTTTTCTCTTAAAGATGGCATTCTTTATATCATCAACAGAAAATTACATCTCTTTAGGCCTCAATTTATATGTTGCGTCCTCTAGTCATCTAGGATTTTATAGTTTTTAACTATTAAGATGGCGTGCTCAATAGCGTCCACACCAAATTTCAATTCTCTAGGCCAAGGGTATCGGGAAGTGGGACAAAGAGCCTTGTTAGTTTCCTCTCATTTAAGATTTCTTGACATGTGCTTATTTTCAAAGTTGCCCGGTTGAAACTTGGGAGATATCAGAATAGTTGTTTTTATGTACACACAAGAGCTACGTCCGATTCAAACAGGAAGAAACTTTTTTGACAGTTTCAAAAATTATTAAAACCATTTTAATTCATTCATACGTCTACACATGTGATCTGCAGTCGTCAATGTTAATGGATAATAGCAATTCCTATAAAATAGTTTCATTAGTATATAAAAAAATATAGCATTGCTGACTACAAAAAATATATATCTGTATTTTAAGGCTCTTCCTATAAAAATGCTACCATACTAGCGTTGTATTATACACACACATCGAACTCGAGTCCGTGCGACTTGATGTTATCGATTGTCAAGCAAGAAGCTGAGCTCTGGTTACATCCACTACAAACCTGAAACTCGCAAAGTGAGGAATGCTCTATCTTGAATCTGTAATCTCTGAAACAAGACCATGTCACCAGGAGTATCCCCGCAAAGGGCAAGTACTGGCTGATCTAGGATTCTTACATTATCTGTAGCCGAACTGTTACATAAATCTATAGAGTTATTTTTACCGTCGTGTAATCAATGGGTGTGTGAGTTTGCCTTAATTTTGAAGGTAAAAGAAATAAAAATAATAGTTAAATGTCAGGCTCTAGGAGAGTTAAAAACTGTGGGTAGAGTTTTATGAAATGACCGCATTAAGGTTGCTGCCCACTTTATAAGTATCCGCTCACTATATTTTTTTTTAATGACCGAGACATTTCTTCCAAAACCCAAATAACCATTCTCAAGCTTAGAAGGCTCTGTTGTGTTTGAGGAAGGCTAGATTTATCTTTCCAACCATTTATTTTGATCTCAAATTTGTGACATCTTTTGTGATGTTTTTTTAAATTCTAAAAATTAAAATTTAAGGTTAATCCCATAGGGACATGTTAATACCGTTTGTCTCCATTTTGGCATGAACCTTATTTTAAAATAACAAACCACTTCTTAAATTATTTTATTTATTATTATTTATCACCGCGTCTTACTACCCGTTCGGGTTATACGCTTACGTACTAATTACGCTATTAGGTTAGGAATGGGGAAGGTTGAATATAGAGAAAGTGAACCCGCATTTTCGTGGAGAATAAGAAAGAGAATGGAAAACCATTTAGGATAAACCACCTCCAGTTCACCCGACCGAGATTCGAACCTCGATCTCCCCGTCCTCGGCAGTCGAGCTCAACACGACTAGCGCGTTAGCTTACTACGCCACCGAGGCGGGTCACTTCTTAAATTAAATGAGATTGAGGTTGAGGCTATGTAAAAATTACGCTAGTCGTTTTCTGTTTTAGGGATTATAAAGGCTAGAGAAAGTGTAGCCGCATTTGCGTGGAAAACCATTTTGAAAAACCACTCTCAATACACACCGAAACGGGTGGCAGGCAGGGTTTGTTGATGTTGAGTAAGGATTTTTATTTCAGTACACAATTGTATTAGTGAGTTGGCTAGTAATAATTTAAACTCACTAGACTCACGGATTTGCAAGAAACTACGTGACCTTGACGCTGGCTTACGTATCGCTTTGTGTCTGGAAACTTTTGATAGAAGAGAAGGGACATTAGTTGTTAAGAATTGTGCTTTTAATCTTTTCATAAATTTATTATATTTGTTGATGCGTTTGGTTTTATTTTCTACCCTCTTAGTAATGTCACCTTCCTTGCTTCAGCGCATGTTTTCTAAGTTTATTTTAAAAATTAGTGTTACCCCTGACCAAGGATCAGATATATTATACTTATTTGTTTCATGCTTTGAAGTGGGATAAAAGGAAACGCAAGTCAAGGTCAGTGTTTTTCCAATCTGTATAAAAAACAAAAATAATTAAAATATTGCTCCAGTGGATCAGTTTATTTAATTTAATTTTCTTCACATAATAATCTCTACAGTTCTTGAGTATTTGTTATTGGCATATTAGCATTTGAAGAACAACTTTTTAAATAAAAAAAAGTCCTAAACAAATTATTCTGGGATGCTCATGACAAATATTCAAGAACTGTAGACTAGACTGTTGAAGACAGGTATACCAGGGCTCGATCCCGGTCGGGTGCACTGAGGTTTTTTCCTAAATGATTTTCCACTCTTCACGAAAATGCTGGTGCACTTCCTCTCAATTAAACCTTCCTAATCTCTTAACCCATTAGTACATGGGCGTATAACCCATGTACTGAGCGAGCGACTAAAAAAGAGATAGAACGCATTGGTTGTAATGGGAGGTGGACAGACTGGAGCGACCGAGCGCGCGCGCTTGAAAGATATAACTTTTTTTTTCAAGCGCGTGCGCTTGACCCGGTACAGTCTAGTTTACAGGCGCTAGGCAATATTATGGTATGTTGGCTCATTGAGTGCTAGCAAAACTTCTCATTTTGACATTTTTATTAATATCGATAGTTTTAGCACACTTGCTACTAACGGCCTAATTTAATTGGTAAGATCATAAACCATACCTATATATAGTAATAAAAATACAATAATAATTATAACATATCAGTTATATAATATTGAAGATATATATATAAAATATATATATATCATATGATATATATATAATATATATAACTGATATGTTAAAATACTTCAATATTATCAAAGAAGGCCTTTACAAATAAGAATCACCATTAGCGTGGAGAGAGGATGAGAAAACCACAACAGAAATCACTTGTTAAAACCAACCCTCAGTTCACTGAGCCAAGATTCTAACCTTTACTTCCTCGTCAACAACTATTGATAGCTATCTGCTAACCACGCGCTCGCTCACTCACCAGTTTGGCCACGCAGTCGCTCAGTCGCTCGTTCGCACGCTTGTCAGTCTGGCCGAACCCTAATAGGGCCCCCCACACGATCAGACTGTCAGTCCTAAGACAGAGAGTCAGACTGTCAGTATGCATAAGTATTTACAACGAGACCGTACACGGTCAGTCTTAGTGTCATTATTTGTATCAGTCTCAGCTCCTGCGTGCAGTGTGCAACAACATGGATGATAGGTAAAAGGAGTGGTCAGTCCATGTTTGCTACTGAGACTGAAGGAAATACTGACGAGCGCTCACACGGTCAGTATTACTGTCAGTCTTACGGTCAGTCATACTGTCAGTCTCTCCCACCACTTGCAAGACTTATGGGCTGATACTGGTGTGATCAGAAAATTCGGATCACATCAGTATTTTATTCGGTCCGGCCATCAGTCCATCAGTACTGCCCCTACATGATCAGTCAGACTGTCAGTATTAATTATTACTTTATTAATACTGACAGTCTGACTATCGTGTAGGTGCCCTATTAGGCGCAGTGCTAAATACACCTGTTTGATGTTTCTTTTTGTGTGGAAGCGGCGTCTGTAGCGCACTTAAAAATGCTTTACAATCGAGGGCTTCTAAAAGGCTAACTTTTCTTCAAATTTATAAAGATGGTAAACTGGACTAAATAAACGTTGATGGTGACGTCACACAAACTATATTCGGTTGTGTTCATGCGCTTGTGCTTACAGAATAAAAACCTTTAATTTGTATAGCTTTTTCACTCATTTATAAAAATAAAACATTTACTTATTTCATAATTTATGATTGTGGTACAAGTGTGGATATAATACTTTTTAATTTATTATATCATGCACTATAATATCCCTTGTTACCACAACCGAGCAACAAAAAACACAACGGATTTATTAATAAATGTTTTTATTTCAGTAAGCTACGAAAAAGCCTTATAGGCCTACAGTAATCCAAAGAGAAGTATTATTAACACTTCTGATTGATAATTTAGTATTACTAAGAATATAATAATTATTTCCACATAGGTTAACATTAGTGACTTTTAGCCATTGATTGCAATGAAAAGCTTCTGCTAGCTGTCAGTTACCATCAATCCTACACTGGACAGAGAAACTACCCCAAGTGATCCATGGTGGAATTGAACCCTGCCTCGTAACTCCTTTCCCTCGAAATAGTGTCCTGGACATGGTGATTGACAAGCTCCAACTACCTCCCAAAGTCTTGGGTCAAATCCCGGTGGGGGCATGTGTAAGACTACTTAGATGTTGCGAAATCAGACCAAGTATGAGCTATTTTGAGCTCACGATTAAAATGTGCCCTTTAGCGTCTTTCGAATCAATCACAAGTTAAATCGATAATTTAAATCAAATTTAAGGATGAGCTCCTCGAATGCCTTGAATCTTCAGAGTTATTCGAGATTCGAAAATATTCAGGTTTAAGATTAGATTTATTTTTAAATTTTGATATCAGGTTTTTGATTTAGAGCTATTATGATGTGTACTAGTGGTTTAAATTAAATAAATATATTAACAAACCTGATACTCAGAACCCAAACACCTAATTTACCACTTAACTGAATGCGAATTCACATGATATCAGATATCACCCAATTGTTATTTAGTGCATATTTCTACTTTCAATCGGGTGGGAGGGGGGAAGTGAACACCAGAATTGAAGAAAAAAATCGTTTCATTGTGATAAAGTTATCCTTTGCGAATAGTGATTCTTACTTAGGTAACATAACTATTCAAACTAGAGATTTGGATTCGAGAAAACTTTAATCCGATCTATCTCTAATATAAGTGTTTGGGGGAGGCTTCAAGTATTACGTAAGCACCTTAAAAGGGGAAGGGGATTGATCTTTGCTAATTTTTGCTTACAAGGGGGTAGTGGGGATCAGAACAATGCTTACGCAGACAGAGAAAGATACTGGCAATAATGGCGCTATGACCCAGCCACCCCAAATATACACGTCATAATAAAAATTATCGAAACGAGACGTGAATTAAAGGACTTTGGTCATCAGATTAGAGGTAGCTTAGAGTTTTTTATATATAAATATAATAGTTCATGTGTTCACTAATAATTCCTTTTCATAATTTAAATTAAATTAAAATTAAAACAATTTGTTTATACAATTTTATAACTTTTTAATTTTACCTGTTTAGTACATTAAATTTAAATTCATATTACAACAGTGTTTATTGTGAATATTTCACACAGTGAATTATCACCTTAACTTTAATAATTATCAGAACTCTATAAATTGCATAACAAAGATTAGTTATTTTTGTGAACTTGATAAACTAATTCTCATAGCTATCTGCAGGAGAGTAAAGTGAAAAATTGTAAACGTGTCAGATTGACATGTATACTCCATTCACGGTAAGAATTACTCTCTGAAAGGTCTTTTTTCCTACCAAAATCCTACTATATAATAGCTTTTTTGGTAGGGAAAAAGGCCTTTCAGAAAACCATTCCTACGATGAACAGACTTTACAAAATGCTTTATCTGACAGTAAGGGTTCGGCCAGACTGACAAGCGCGCGAGCGAGCGAGCGCGTAAGCGACTAGGTGGCCACACTGGCGAGCGCGTGAT
>CABFWB010001411.1:0-15232 GCA_902151455.1 Timema bartmani
CCGTCCAGCCGTTTAGGAGGAGTTCAGTGACATACACACGTACAGAAGAATTATATATATAAAGATATATATATATATATACAATAAAGATGTGCATTATAAAACTTATTTTCACTGACATTTAGAATAAACGACACTATTCTTCTCATTAATGGAAATTATTAATTATAAAATAACGAGGCGCTCCCGGACCATGGCTCATTAAGTAGTAATTTTTTTCATAATATTAAGAAATAGTGAAAAATATAGTTCTTAGGTCCAGTTAATAGCTAAACTTTTGTGCCGAATAAAATGTTTTATTTAACTTGTAATAATATTAGTTATAGATCTAAGAAATATAAAATATTTGCCCCAACATATTTTACTCCAAATTTGAAAAGTTGATTCTTTAGTATATTTTAGAAAAATTAATTTTAATCTTATGTAGAATTTAAATAAGAACTGTATATTATATTTAAATGTTTGACTTTTAAGAAATAACTATTCATAAGTTATAAAGTATGATTTAAATATAGTTTAACAATTTTTTTATAGATTTTTTTATTTTCTTATATAGAGAGAAAGTAGTCCTATTGTAATCATGAACATTTTCAACCTCGAGATTACGATGAAGCTTTACATTTTATTTTACCCTGAGTTAAAATAGTGGATTTTACAATTCTGTCTGTCTCTGAACATGGATACCAAAATCTATTTGAATAAATTTGTTCAAAATTGAATGGCTATACTTTGGGAATTTGTATTGATTTCGACACTAATCCTTATATTAACGGTAATTTATTTAAGAGTGACTTTTGAAAATTACTAATATTTCGAGAAAGCTATACCAATTTAGTTTAAATTGTGTATCTAGCTAGTGTTTGATCCGACGAATAACACTGTACACTTGTTTTTTGAGTAAAAATTAGTTTTAATTCATTTTAATGAAGAATAATTTCTGGAAAGTCAAAAGATTTTCTAAAATGGCTCTAGCAGGTTGGTTAAATATATATATATATGGGGAGCTTTCAGCATGACAAATAGAAAAATACACTTGTTTTTTAGGGAAAAATTCATTAAGGGGTATTTTACCAAACACTGATTTTTTTAATAAAATTTGAAATGTTTTGAAAATAGCTTTAACAATTTGGTCTAAATGGGTATCTGGCAAGTGATTTACAATAAAAATAATTACCGGTACATAATTGTTAGTTTTTCCTAAACAATTCATTTAATAGTAGTGTTGATAATTGATATTTGAAAAATTGTAATTTAAAATAGAAAAAAAAAATGAATCACCGCGTTTTACTGCCTGCTCAGCTTATACGCATCCATGATAATTACTCGAATGGTGAAGGGAGGAGGAGGGAAACATTTTAAAGGTAGTCTACCTGCATTTGCATGGAAGGAGAGTGGAAAACCATTGAGGAAGAAATACCCTCAGTAGACACGACCGGTATTTGAACACCGATCTCCCTATCTCAACCAGGCCAAACTAACAGGAAATTGACGCCTTGGACGATTCTGCCACTGAAGTGGGTTTTTTGAAAATAGTTTTAACAATTTTGCCAATTGAGGACTATTTTACACGATTTAATAATAACGTATGTTGATTTTTATAAAATATATTAATTGAAGGGTAATTTACTTATGATAAATTTTAGAAAATTCAAAATCTTTCAAAAAGTGTTGTTATATGTTATTTAAATGGATGTATGTTAATTGTTTTTCATGATAAATAAGAAGATATATTTATTTTTAGCAAATATAAATAAAATTAAGGGTAGTTTACAAAAAATCTTTTTTTAAAATTTGAAATATTAAGAAAATGGTTTGCTCAGTGTTGTTTGATCTGTTTTTGTGAAAACGGTTTTTATTATGCTTAAAAAATTATTGTTTTCCAAGGAAAACTTAGGTGGAGTTTACAAAAAACTTTTTTTTCCAAATTGGGAGGGGGGGNCATAAATAAAACCCCAATTAATGAGTGGGGGGGGGGGCTACACTTAACTTGGCCACCGAACATGTTTTAACTTTAAATTTATTTATTTTTCTTGCAAAACTATTAAGGTGAAAAACGGTGATAAATATGTACAAAACGATGGCAAATTTACAATTTTATCTCATATTAAAAAATCTTTCTCCCCAATCAATTGAGGTGCAAATTATTATTTTGGCATTTAAAACCATTAAATTATCGAGTGGGGTGCTATGACCTACCCACTCCCACATTTATTAATCTTGAATATTTTTTTCACAAAATTATTGTGAAACTTGGTTTCAAAACGTTTCAAATAAAAACTTTTAAATTGGCATATAAAAAATTTAAACTTGGGGGTGACTACACTTAACATGACCCTCCCCCTCCCCACCTGAAACAAAAACAGTCGTACCGTATCCGGGAATAGTGCGATAAACGTAATGCTTGGGTGCTACTTTGTGCAAAATAAGTGCAATACATTGGTTTGATGATGTTTAAATACTTTGGACTCACGCGTTACTTGAAATGTGATAGAGATTCGTTCCAAATTTGATGTGGATTTTTTCTTTGAAAATATAATTTTAGATCTCAAAATACTTTGTAGTGTAAGGTGAAGGAATCTTTCTTAAGAGTATATCTAAACGTACATGCATGTAAGAGAAGACTTTCGGTCCCATTAATACTCACTTTAGGGTCCGATATTCAATTGACTATATTTAATAGAATGTTTAGTTGTTAAAACATAGGCTTAAAGCGTTATTACGCAATTACATTTGACTCGTGGCTTACATCACGAACTTATTATGCCTCTTGATGAATGATTTGATTCTTTAAAGTCAGTTTGAGAAAGAGAGATTCTATAAGCCTTCTATATTAAGCATCTGAATTATTAATCTGGTTTCCAGATTAAATTCCCAACATTATCGAGCATCGTCTCATTGGGGAAATTGATGTTTCATCTCCTTTAACAGTGATGAGGGGCTTGGTCTTGTGTATATTTTAGAACTTAGTTTATTTATAAGTTTTATGATATTATTGATAAATGTAACAAAACAAATCTGATAAAAAACAATAAACACACTATGATTATAAATTAGTTATGATACCATATTTTTACTGCTGTTTTCATTAAATCATACTACCTATCAGGGCTATACGCGTTTAACTACTCTAATTAGATAGGGATATGGAAGGTATATTTTATAGGAAATGTAAAATTATTTTCTGAGAGTGAAAGTGGGAAACGATTAAGGAAAACAACACTCTAAACATACCTGGTAGGGATTAAAACCCTGACCTCACCATCAAAGGCAAACCAAACAATATGAGCTATACATTTAGACCACAAACCCATCGATGAGTTTTTTCTATTCATGCCTTCTTGAAACAGATAAAAGAAAAACGCCATATAATTAGTCCTACAATTGATTATCTTCACTTTATAATATCATTATTTGGAGTGTTTTAAAATAAGCATATTTATAATTAAACTTGATGATATTTAAAATTTCTATAGTAACTTAATTCACATAGAGAAGAAGGAAACATAGCATTAAGTATTATTGTAGTTGCTGCTGAAAGAGCTTATTACTGCAATTAATCTCGTAATGTGTAATGGATCCATGAAATAATTCAGAGCAAGGGCTCCCAAAGTTTCTGGCCAAAGGGTTAAATTTAAAACTAAACATAGTTGATGGCCGCACACATATCACACACATATTTTTTATGTAACTACACCTAAATCTGTACTGGTGAAAAGATAGAAAGTACATTCAGAAACTATCTATGGTGCACAAGCTGAGTATTTATAGCACTGACGCAGCCAAGGGGGGGAGAGGAATTTCCGGGTTGACCTTGCTACCCTAAATCGTTCCTAAATCTGTTGAAATCATACATGAGGTCTCTACAAAATAAAGACAGACTTAATGGGCTTCATGTACTGTACATACATCCAGAGGTGTCAGTTACGGTCCCATGTGGAAAAATGCCAGATATGGGAATGCCAGATTTGTCCCAGATCTGGCTCAAATCTGGACCAGATCTGCCCCAGTTCTGGGCATATCTAGCCCAGATATGGACCAGTTCTGGCCAGATATGATTTTACCACATCGGGAGGATGAAGTTCTCAATGAACTTTCTATGAATCCAAGGAAAATTCACATAAGACTAAAGTGAATAATTACAAAATTGATTTTGTGAGTTAAGAGTTAGTGCAAGTTGCTTATTTAAATTTTCAGATTTTAGTTTATAAAATAATTTTATAATAATCAAATTTCCAAAATACAATTTATTGAACTTGCATGTTTGTATATTATAGCAGTATGTATGGAATAAAATGTGTTCACAAAACCTTAATAGTAATAATAATTAGAAAATTATGACCATTTTTATATATTTTAAACCATTTTTGATATTATTGTGTTTCTTTTGATGCATTTTCATTTTGCAATACTTAAATTTTCAAATTTTCACGTGGGAAAAAACAATGGAGCCTGCTTAGTTGGTCAGTGAAACTAACCCCCCTCCCCCACAAACGAATCCTGGCTGCGCCAGTGACTCCTTTTAACCTTAAAGGTAGCAGTCTTACCTTGATGGAATACACTATGGTTCTATTTCATCAGCAATGCCATATTAGAACCATGCAAGGTAAATTTGGTACCTTTCTGTATAAACTAATTATGCAATCATTTATTGTAACACTTGGGCTTCTTTAAAATATAAACTTTGTGTATTATAACTACAACTTATTTTATCAAATATATAATACAATGAAACAAGAACTGTCGCTGATTGAATGTATGACACTTGAGCGCCACACTTTGTAAGCCCCAGATCTATAGTAAGGAAGACAATGCTATTGTTAATTTCCAGTTTAAAAAAAAACAACCTTATTCTTATTTGTTTATGAAAATGAAAATGTTTTGCAAAATTTTAGCCTCATGACATGAACATATTACTTTGCAAATGCATTTACATGGTTTAGATGTTTAAGTTATTTGAAATAAATTTACATTGATTTAATTTTCTTTTTCTCAATTCTATAAACTTGAAAGACATAATCACTGCAGTAGTGTAGCTATTATTTAGAGGATGTGGGCTGAAATAATTATTTAGTGGCGTATTAAGGGGTTAGCACAGAAGAATATGGGAGCTTCGTCCTGAATTAAATAAGAGTGAGGATTATTCACCCAAATATTTTGTATGAATTAGTTGCCTTCAGAAAACCTTTAAAGGTTTTTATTGGTAACTCAAGATCTTTTGGTGATTTGTCCATAAATGTTTTTACCATTTTCAACCATATGGAATAAATAATAATTGGTTAGTAAACTGTTAATATTAGCAGCTTTGTAGTATATACTGTGGCCAAGACAAGTTTTCATTTCAGTTAGAACTGAAGTTTCATTTTTTTTTTTACATAGCATGTATCCATTCCAATCTGGTAGAGCGATAGCTATGGTGTTGGGGGTGGGGCCCTTCTAGTTCACCCCGTGACAACGCTAATGCATCACTAGTCAAAAGTAATGCAAAATTTTATAACAGGAAGCTAAGACTCAACCATATATATAATAATTCAAATTAATTACATTTAATTTCATTAGGTAGGACTAACTAATTTATTACATAAATTACTCTCTTATTAAAATTAAACTTGACAAAATTATTCATCTATGGTCATGCTGACCGCCCAATTTCACACTATTTAAGTTTTATATGATGAAAATGCAAATAATCAGATTCCCTGATTTTGAAGTAGCTCGTACCAGCAGCTAAGAGGCCCATTGTTCTGATCAGTTTGATTATTTATACACGATAGGGCCTATTATTTATTTATTTCATGCATAGCGTCATAATACCCGTCCGGTGTATCCACATATTTACTCTAATGGGTTGAGACGAGTAATTTAGAATTTAAATGAATTGAACCCACATTTCCGTGTAAGTGGAGGTTAATTATTTCTGAAAAAAATAACCCACCTTCATCACACCCAGCAGAGATTCGAACACTAATCTCCCAATCCTCCGCAATTCAGTATATTGTGAGAGTGACGCCTTGGACCCTGTGGCACAGATGCCGGTAGTATAGTTATCTATGTACTCAACATGATGTTCACAAATCTTGTTTTTCATGTTATCGTTAGCCCTCGGTGTCGGAGAGAGAAGATATTGTGATAGTCAAACAAATTGCACTAGAGATTTTATGGATGTCGGCATTTTATGACCCATTGAACAACCACAACAACAACAACAACAACAACAATAAAAAGTTTTTTTTTACAATGCCATTTGTTTGTCTGTCTGTGTGTCTGTATTTTGGCCTAGAGCTGAAACAGTTCGATTGGGCCAGAACCTGATATAAAGGACTTTATTAAGGTTCCCCAGAGGCGTTTTTGGAATCACATTATCTAACCTTAAAATTAAAGGTAGCTTACTTAAGGGGAAAGGTGAAAACTTGCTTTTCTCAAAATCGGCTTAACGATTTTAATTAAAATTCGTATATAGAAACTTTTTAACACTATAACCAAATGGCGATTCTCATTTTCACATGAACTTGAGTTTGAGGATACTTTACATAGGCGTAAATTTCTCTTATCTTTTATCCGTAACTCTTTGAGATGTACGAAATAACTTAACAATGAAAATAAATATAATGATTACAGATACAAATCCTTTAATTGAAATTTATTTTTATAAAATCAATAGTTTCCAAGCTATAAGCATATATATATTTTATGAATAACTTTGTAATGGGAAATTGATCGTTATGCTCTTTGGTGGACAGAGATATTCCTCTTTTCTCATTGTCTCTGTAACAATATATAATATTATTTAGTTTATGCTCTTTGGTAAAGTGGGATGCTCTTTTTACTTTCCCTGGGCCCCTCAGAGGAAGTATTTTGATCGTCAAAAAAAAGATTGAAATCAAAATTTTGATAAAATATGTCAACGTTTCATGACCCCCCGAAACCGAAAAAGTTGTTTTCATGATGCAGTCTATCTGTCTTTGTGCCTGTATCTCGGCCTCGAGCCTAAGCCATTTTACTGATAGGGTAGAAACCTTGTATCTAGGGTTTCCATAGGGTTCGTCGAAAGGGCTTTTGGAATCAACTATCTTAACTTAATATTAAGGGTATTTTACAGAAGGTAAAAAAATTTAACACATCGATTTTCTCTGAACTCGCTTTAACGATTTTGATTAAATTTTTTATCCAGGTATTTTTAAACATTAAAAACAAAATGGCAACTCTGACTATCCCATGAAAATGACTTAAAGGGTACTTTACATAAGCATACACTTCCAATTTAGATCAAATCTGCGCAATTATTTAAGATACTAAATAACTTATTATTGTAAAGATGTAGCACTATTTAAAATTAAATTTTTTTATTTAGCATATATATTTTTTATAATACCAATAGTACTGAGCTATAAGCGTATATATATATAATTGATCTTTAATAATTGAAATTGATTCTTATGCTCTTTGGTGGACATTGGTTCTGTAAAAGTATATATTATCTTATATATACGCTCATATATGCTCTTTGTTTAAGTATTTCTGCAACAATATCTTTGCTTTCGTTTTACAAATCCTATGAACTTTTAGTAAAGGTTTCTATATTAATCTAAAAGAGAGAGAAAATTGGTGAGGTGCACCATACCATTTATTATTGATTATTAACATAATTTAAATTAATGCACATTATACTTAGGGAACTGTGTGCAAAGAATCAAAAGGTTTGAACTTGTGAAGCTACTTCCTGGCTCACACCAAAGTGCAGTCTAGCATATTTACCGGTCATCAGCATGGAAGTCGAGCCAATTCAGTACAGTTTACTTATTTCAACTGGCCCACTCAGCAAATTGTACTAATTCAATGACATATTGAGAACAGAAAATGCAAACCATCACTTTATCTAATGTATCACGATACTGTGAAGTTTCATTTGTCACGTCTTTAACTGTTTTCAAATATTCAATAGTAGACATAATAAAGAGAGAAATTATTACTCAACAAAGAAGATGACTTCCATAGATGTTGCTTTGTTGGCCAAATAAGTGACACTTACTTTGGTCGATGAATTGTCTAAGATATCGACTGTCGGTGATGGGGAGATCCGAGTTTAAATTCTGGTTGGGTGCATTGTGGATAGTATTTCCTTAATTGTTCTCCACTCTCCCTTCAAGAAAATATGAGTTAATACCCTCTCAAGTATCTCTTTTTAACCAGTGCAATTAAAATGTGTGTAGACCGGATGGGTAATAACCTAGGGCGTAAATAATTTTATTTTCTACAAAACATTAATCCATATACAAACAAAGAGGAAATCCAAGTTTGATGGATGTTTCCATATGTACGTGGAGATGATTTTATAAATTTAGATCTATTGATAAATGGAATATAAATTACTATAAGACTATTCTGATACATAAATCTATGCTATATCATAACTTTCACGACAACTTATCAAATTGGTAGGCCTAATACTAGAAAATAAAACCCATGTTGCTCGGGATACAATGTTTTTAAATATAACATATTATATACATATTTTTTCACTACTATCTTTTAGTCATGGGAATGCCTGAGGTTGAGAGGTTTGGAGGTACCCATTCCCCCAATATACTATTAGTCTTCAAGATAAAATATCATTCAATATAAAATTTATTTGAATATTTCGTTTAAATATTTTGCTCATGTGAAAGATTTCAATTGTTTCATACATGCATTTTAGGCCTTTCCATAGTTCACCCAAGATGGGCTAAGTCGGGAATTCACCCCCAACACCACAAATGCCTTAAATAATTGTAATAAAAACCCAAATCATATAAATCACTGCAGGTGTGTCAAATGAATATGCTAAATTTTAATACCAAGCTTATGACTTGATATTCAAAAGTTATATTGTTATTAAAAGCCCTCTAAAATGTCAAATTTAAAAAAATAAAATACGATAGCTTCAACATATTGTATAAAGGCCGTAACTAGATACAATTTTAACTAATATTTCCTTATTTACTGTTTGAACAGTAACACAATAAAGGCATAAAAGATTTTGAAATAGTATCCTTCATTATGGTGTTTAATTTAAATCACAATAGATTTTAAAGCTCTAAACACAAGATAAGGGTTAATAATACTTGAGACCACCTTTAGAGACTACAGAATCACTTTTACTACACCTAATTTCACATTAAACTAATATTAAGTAGCTTTGATCTGCCTGGACTCGAACTGACGAGGCTATCAGAGCTGATTTGTCAATGCAAGGAGACATATTGTCTTTGAGCTTTCAATCATGGCTTTGAGTCTATGATGAATTAAAAACATTTCAAACTATAATAATGAAAATCTACTAATAAGGTTAAAACCCGCCTCGTTGGCGTATTTGGCTAACGCGCTAGTCGTGTTGAGCTCGACCGCCGAGAACGGGAAGATCGAGGTTCGAATCTCGGTCGGGTCAACTGGGGATGGTTTTTCCTAAGTGGTTTTCCACTATCCCTCCACGCAAATGCGGGTTCACTTCCTCTAAATTCAACCCTCCCAATTCCTAATCCATTAGCGTAATTAATACTTAAGCGTATAACCCAAACGGGTAGTAAGACGTGGTGCTAAATAATAATAAGATTAAAAAAATCGCACAAAATTTAATTTCTGGAAAATCTCACAAATCTTATATACAGTTGAAATTTGCAATTAGCTAATTTCATTAAGAGAAAATGTAATCAAAAAAATTCAAGAGCTCGATATTTTTATCAATTCGCTTTACATTTTATTCGGCCTTTATTATTATTATTTTATTATTATTTAGTACCGCATCTTACTATCCGTTCGGGTTATATGCTTAAGTACTAATTACGCTAATGGATTAGGAATTTAAAAGGTTGAATTTAGAAGAAGTGAACACAAATTTGCGTAGAGGGAGAGTGGAAAACCATTTATGAAAAATCACCCCAAGTTCACCCGACTGAGATTCAAACCTCGATCTCCTCACCCTTGTCAGTCTAGCTCAACATGAAATCAGCGTGTTAGCCAACAATGCCCCCGAGGCCTTTCTTAATTAACCAAAGAGTAGTGTATGGATTTCCCTCATTTCGAAAAACTTTTTTTAATTTAACTACTAATTTCCAAATACAAACTACTAATAAAACAAATCCGCTACACGGTGCTTAAATTATTTAAATCACTGCCCTTGTTTAAATCTTCAACTTTCTTCTGGAGCAGGAGTCGGCAAACTCTTTGATCCTTGTCTGTGGCCCAATAGACTTATAAAGCTATCAAAGGTCCCACGATCACCAGTAGTTTCTACATTCTGTTTTTATTTTAATCTGTGTCTATATATCCTTTTTTTTAATTCAACTTTTCTCAAACACTTGTGTTCACACCCTTATAGAAAAAGTAAATACATGAAATGTATATTATCATATTAAACTATTTCATTTTCTAATAACATTAGGTATTGACTGATTATGACCAATAAAGGATATTTTGGTCATAAGCAAAATATTATTTGAAAGTAGGCCTACTTAATATATTGACGAATATCGAAGATCAAAGATCGACTTTTAATGACGATTTAGTTTTCTTACGTGATCGACTAAACATTGCCGCGAGATCGAACGGTTGGCGACTCCTGTTCTATATAATAAAGATATCTTGTATATTTATTTAGAAAAAGCAAAACTAATGCGAAATTTTAATTTCTGCCCCTCAAATGAAAATATAATGGTTTTCTCAGTATTTAAAAAAAGTGAATTTATATATTCACCTTTTAAAAATCTAAGTTAATGATCTTTTATAATTTAGATGTCCTTGGCATTAAAAATCTGGAATACAATAATGATAAATTAATCAAATAATAGTAATATTAATAGTCATAATTAGCGCCACACAATGACGTAGATGGTAGGCATATTTTGTTGCTAAGTGAAGCCAATCAGTTTGAGTCTTACTGTCACAATGAACGTGTTACGTGGGGACTTTAGAACTGCTAGATAAGTAATTGGTAGTTTATGTGGTATTAATCGGAAACATAAATAGCCATAAGGCCCGTTTTGGTGGCCTCTTGGTTGGTCTAACGCGCTACTCTCGCAACGGACTATACTGCTGATGACGCAGAGATCAAGGTTGAAATTTCAGTCAAGTTTACCGATGGTGGTTTTTCCAAAATGAATTTCTACTCTTCCTCCACGCAAATTTGGGTATACTTCATCTAAATATAGCCTTACTAATACCTAAGATAATAATAATAATAATAATAATAATAATATTTAGCACCGCGTCTTACTACCCGTTCGGGCTATACGCTTAAGTACTAATTACTCTATTGGATTAGGAATTGGGAGGGTTGAATTTAGAGCAAGTGAACCCACATTTGCGTGGAGGGAGAGTGGAAAACCATTTAGGAAAAACCACCCCCAGTTCACTCGACCGAGATTCGAACCTCGATCTCCCCATCCTCGGCGGTCGAGTTCAACACAACTAGCGCGTTAGCTAACTACGCCACCTAGGCGGGTAGTAATACCTAAAACCATTAGCGTAATTAGTACATAAGCGTATAAGCCGAACGGATAGTAAGACGGGGTGCTAAATAAACTACCATAGGTAAGAAAAACAAAATTTCCTGAAAAAAAATCAAGATAAATATAGAAACCAAGCTATTTGACGTTGAAAAATGCATTAAAAAAAATTAAAACCATCCCTATTTTATCCCCCCTTCCACATTCACTCACCCGTCCCTTCCCCACACCCGTCCTAGCTACATTAATTATGTGAGGTAGCCACTGTACATGACATAACACTTATCAACGTCTTCTTCAGAATAGAGAGATTAGAGATTGTTGACACTAGTGTTTTGTAAGTGTTATTATGTAATGATGGGATCATGATTAATATAAAATTAACTTAAAGTAATCCGCTTTAGTGGCAGAATGGTTTAAGGCTGGCCTATTGAAGACGGGGAAATCAGGGTTTGAATCTCGGTTGGATTTACTGAGGGTAGTTTTACATAAATATTTAAGGGTCCGTTCCCACTATGTCGGACCGACACTTTTGCTGTCTACCCGCTGTAGGAGCCTTGTTCCCTCTATGTTGGACTGACACTTTTTGTTCATAGTTGTTGTCGATTCAGTCCAGTACAGTTGACTCCTTGGCTGCGATGGATTACGACGAAGAGCTGGTTGTAATGTGGTACTTTTATAATATAAGACGGAAGCAAATGAAAAAAAGAAAATATTAGGTGAACCAAATCCTTGTTGAAAGATTTTATCTAGGAACATCTCAAACGTTGATTGGTGAATCCTGAATTATTTTAGAATGTCTATGATCATGTTTGACAGTCTACTTGCAAGACTGCAAGTCGTCACAAGCGTGAACTGCGCAAAATAATCCATCAAGCGATTAACTTCCGACACGACACTTTTATCGGGTCTCTGCAGTGACAAACTGTCCGGTAAAAGTGTCGACCCCAACACTTTTATCGGGTTGGAATATATGTGAACAGTTCCATATAAATAGTACAGTCAGTAGCGTCTCCAACATTTTCATCTACCCGATACAAGTGCCGGTCCGACATAGTGGGAACGGGCCCTAAGAGTTGCGCCAGCGAAAGATTTCACGTTACTTTACGTTACATGAGGTATGTACACCACGTTTTCCTGCAGTGTGCCAATAATATTGCGAGCAACGTCAACACGGTTATTTAGTACCTCATTTTTTGTTTATGGTGTGCAAATGCCTACTTAAGTTCATAAACACCAAATCTTCATGGCCCATTACTACATTTGATTTTTTATAGCTAGTAATCTTTAATTAATGAAAGGATTAATTGCTCGAGTTCCATTTTTCTGAACAGTACAAACAGTTTTTCCAAACAGTCTAAATTCATTCGCTGTTTTCTTAACGTTACCTTTACATTGAGTGAAATCTGATCACACACAATGTTTCTTTTGCGTCACATTAAAATTAAGATGATTGTGATTCCAGGATAAGTGACTGTACAGTTTATTTTTTGTAAGAACAAAACCTATAAAATAAAATTATTATTATCATGGTTTTTATTTTTTCCAAGCACAGCATCTTACTACCCGTTCGTGTTATACGCCAATAACATTAATAAAACAGTAAAATGTTACGCCAATAACATTAATAGAACAGTAAAATGATGCACCAATAATATTAATACGACAGTAAAATGATACGCCAATGACCTTAATAAGACAGTAAAATAATACGCCAATAACATTAATAAAACAGTACAATAATACGGCAATAGCATTGATAAAAGAGTAAATGATACCCCAACAACATCAATAAAACAGTAAAATAATCCGCCAATAAAATTAATAAGACAGTAAAATAATATGTCAGTAACTTTAATTAAACAGTAAAATGACATCAATGTCGACCGTAAAAAAAATTGTTTATGTCCTTTAAAAGGCCCTTTATATAAAAAGTGGACTAAAAAGACTCCATTATCTACTAGGCGAGGGTGAGGCGTAAATCCCCAAAACAATCTCCACCGCATAACCCTTGGTAAGGCCCTTTGTACATGACCCTAGGACCAATCAAGGTCCTCCTCCTCCTCCTAAATGTCTAGTTCTTTTCACGGTCTTGAACTCTCTAAAGACCAGCAGCAGTCCACATGATGAGCTATCATGTACCTATCACACGCTGAGCGCGTGTTCACTGTCTTGATCGACTAGAGAGACCGAGTTGAGTCAGCAATGAGAAGCTAGCACTATCACGTGTCCAACAGGTCCATTCAGTCCAAACTAGAGTCCACCAGACAAGACCCCTGCTTGTGACGTCAGTCCAGCTATGGTGGCTGGGAGGAAGCATTTCACTACCTATTTCTGACTAATTGTCTTTATATACAACCTATCATGTAATTATTGTTTAAGATAGTCTCATGTTGGAAAGAAAACATCTAAATTTGTTCTTCCCTCCACTGTTGCTGATTTTATAGAAACGCGTCTTACTACCCGTTCGGGTTATACACACTTACGCTAATGTGTAATGTTAGGGTGATTGTGAGATGAAATGGAGGACTTACAGTTTAATGTGGAATCCGAACCACGGGGGAGGCCTGGCATTCCTCACATTTACAAGTTGTGATTAATAAACGTCTTGTCAGAGGTGAAAGAAGGGTTTGGTAATTAGATAAATCTGTGCCAATACCGAGGATTGAACCCCGGACCCTCAGCACAGAAGTCTGACACCTTACCCCTAGACCACCAGGTCACCTTTAATCACTTTAATCAGATAGGTGGAGGAAGGTAGAATTTAAGAGAATTGTAGTCAAACTTGCGTGGAAGGAGAGTGGGAAACAATCTATGTAAAAATATTCAGAAAATCTATCTTGTATACTAACCTCGATCTCTCTAAGTCAGACTAAACAGGCTTTACGATTAAACTGAGTGCTTAGCAACGCGGGTAGAGAAGGGCTGAATTTGCTTGGAAAAAAGAGATTCTAGAGGTTGTTTAGGTTCGTTTAGGAGAAATATCCAAATTAAAAAAATATATCACTCGTGAGTCATCAGTTATCACTCTTATCTACCCGGTAATTCACAATTTTTCCTTTTCTAGGTCTTACAATTAAGATAAATAATTTTTAGGGTGCTTTAAGTGACTTTGTATGTCTGTGAACATTTATCTTCATCTTCATTTTTTTAGCATCGCGTCTAACACCCGTCCGGGTTATACGCTTATATACTATTTACCCTTAAGGTTTTAAGTTTTAGGAAGGTTTTATTTATAGGAAGTGTACCCGGATTTTCATGGAAAAAGAGTGGAAAAACCTTTTGAAAAACCCTTTTCAGATCATCCGACCAAGATTCGAACCTCGATCTCACCACTATTGGTGGTCTAGTCTGCTTCAAGTGTTAAACTTTAGACCATGCGGCCACCGAAGCGGGTTACATTTATCTTAAATAGCTTTCATGGTATCGTCAGTCTAAGCCAAGAATATTAAAGTGACACATGTCTTATTACTGTCCGTTCAGGTAATTCAAAATGTACATAGCCAAGGACACAGGATAGGAGAAAAAAATCAGGGAGTGCACCAACAACCATCTGGAAGGTCAATGAAGAGCATTTGAGCAACCAGCGTCAGTGCACATGATTGAGATCTAAATCCAGACCTCCTCTCAGTAGGTCAGAGACAAGTAGTTCAGTAAATGTGACCAGACGTCTAACCTTTGCTAGAGCAATGGATAACTTTACCTTTGAACCGAAACTAGAGTAGCAATAAGATGCGTGATTGGAGGGGGGGGGT